>JANSVA010032509.1:0-14172 GCA_025504915.1 Erythroxylum reticulatum | reverse complement strand
AATCCTAAGATCTCTAACTAAATTACTGGACCCCAATTTAAAAGATTTATGTCATCCTATCTCTAAGGTTGCAATCAACTTCTTCTAATTACAACAGATCTATTCACACTAGGATTTCTTAATCTCTACAAATCAAATCAAATTATGATATAATATTCTCAGGTTATTACATCATAAATAAAACACGCAATCATATCACATTATATCAAACAGCCAACTACATTAATAAAAGAATCAAATCATATCAAAGGATTAAAATATGGTTCATCTAAACTAAATACTAATTAGAAGTTTAGTTACATATTATCGAACATGAAATCAAACATACATAAATAGAAACATGAATCGAAAATAATAGGTTCATAATTTTAAATCTCTTTGAGTGTCTTTTATCAAATGTTCTTGCAATGTAGAGGCTTGATCACGTGTGTAGATGGATCTTTCGATGATTTCTTAGTGTTTCCTACTTCTCTGGAACAAAATTATCCCTTCTGGATATTCTCAGTGTCTAAAATCGTTACCCAAAAGATTACTTCCTTAATTGCCATCAAAAACGTCTTTTTATCACAAAACCTTGGGTTTTGATGAATGCGTGGTCTCATCCACAGTCGTGCATTAGACCGTGCATAATTAGAATTTGCCAAGTATCATGAAAATGCACGACTGTGCACTCCTTCTAAATTGTTAATTCTCTATTTTATGTTGCGTTTTCGTTTGAATTCTTTTCCTTTAAGTCTGTGGACGCAATTATTCTTTGTAAACACACTTAAAACAAATTAAGTATCAAATACTTATCAAAAGTATAAGATATTAAACAAAAATACAATAAAAATGGAGTAAAAATATAGTTAATTAACCATCTATTAGTCACTAGATGGCTAGCCTTTAGCGATGAAATTAGTAATTGTCGCAAAATGTAATGCTTTTGGTGACGACATATTAAATCATCGCTGAAAGTTTATATTAAATAATTTATATTATATTATAATTTCTTAGGAAAATTTTGATGAATTTTTGTATGTGATAGTATTCTTAAAAATGATAATGTTTAAAAGATAATTTTTAATGCTAAGCGTACTTAATAATCATAAGGTTAATTATAATTGACTTTTATTTCATTTTTCATTTTTTTTCATTTTCCTTGTTTACAAATTTGTTTAAATAGCTAATGTATTCAAACTTTATAAATTTGTTTAAACTCTACCCATTGTATACAGTACTATACCTCCGTTCATGCAAAAAATTCATGAAAATAGAATAGAGCATCTAAAAAGATAATCATACCTAAAATTTTCAAAGTTTTAAACATATTGTTTAAAAACACATGGTAGGTAATTTAAATTTTGAGAAGTAAATATTTTTTAGACATCAAAAGATAATCATACCTAAAATTTTAATGTTAATAAGATCAAAATATCATAAATTTAGTTTAACTACTATTCTTAAGCATTAATATTTATTGACAATAAAATAATAATACATATAAATATTGAAATATGGTAAGAAATATAATATAATGAAATATGGTAAATACTTGAAGATGTTAATTAGAACTTTACCAGTTCTTACCAAAAATTAATAAATAAAGTTTCATGTTTAATATTCCATTAAAAAAGAAAAGAAATAATTATTTTTTGGTTTCTAAGTGACATTACATTAGGGAGATCTATTAAAGGGGTTCCCAATGTCTGGATTCCCAAAAAGGCTCCGTGCGCGTTCCAAACCATCAATTGAAATAGTTAAAGATCTTCCCTTAATATTTGGTTTATTAAAAACCTCTTCCAAAACTTGGTTTCTTTTACTAAATTTGCAGAAGATACAATGAACGATTTCCTAGATGAAGTATCGATGACGGTATTAGATGAACCACATGTTCCAAGAATTTCACCTAATAAGCAAACAATATGGAACAATCAAAGCTAAATCAAATGGTATTAGGAAGCCAATTTTGAACACATGCTTACACGACTGGTAGAATCCATCATTATCATAATGAACAAACATAGTTTTTGCAATTGACCATTATTACAAAACAACTTATTTCCCTAGTCTTGTACAAACCATCGAGGTATCGCCACTACCTTCATTTCCATTTATGTCCTCTTGAAGATTTGAGGAAGCTTAACACAACATATAATATATACAATCAGATGTTGATACAATAACTTCATGATAGAAAATGAGACATTCATAATAAACAAACAGAGGTAGTTTGGATGATACTAAAAACTTTTAAAAAGAAGATCGGCCATGGAAGACAAGGGGTGATTAGTATTTGATAAGAGGATTTGTTCTACATCGATTTGTTCTTTATTAGGAAGAATTTTGCAACATTATACATGGTTTCATAAAATATATTTTCAATAAATTGAAATGTGTGTATGCTAAAAGATTTGTTCTTTTAAGAATAAAAGTAAAAATATGTCGAACAGTTAGATTAGCTAGCATTATACACTTTTATAAACTTTAATGATCAAATGATAAGACATCATACAAAGTTGAACTAATTTCAAATAAATTTTAATATTTTGAGATGTAAAAGATTGAATCACTCAAATCAATATATACTTCCTTCAAAGTGTATTGTTTTATATTACGATTTATCTCTAGAACTTGCCTGGAACATTTGAAGACCTAATCAACATATGAATATATAAGAATAAAAACGCTATAAGAATTAAAAAAAAGACTTTCATTGGTTTACTAGCGTTAACTTAAAAACTCAGCCCAATTATATATCCCTGGTTAGCTCCTTTGATCCATAACCTTATTCTTTTATTTTATAATTATATTGATATCCAAATTCCTCACGTAAACATCCTTACCTATTGTGTTATGGTTTAAATTAAGAATTTTGGTTTATTGATATATGTATTCATAAAAAAAGTAGTAAAAAAAGAAAAGTAAGAAAGGTAGCAAGAACAAAACTTAAGGTGATGGGAATTGTTCATCATATGAAGTATTTGACCATTCCCAAGTGAGTTGAATTAAATATTCAAGCTTAAACGTTTGTTACCTATATATGTTTTGATGTCTTGCTAATATTTCTAGTTTTGACCATTTGACTTTTAGTTGTTATGTTCAATCACAACCTCATGACATGTTGAAATGATGTCCTTATGATGGATACGTATGTATGCTATAAGTGATACATATTAGTTGTAAAAGCAATCATATGGTAATAAGTACATAAATATCCATTACATATTGTGCCTTGATTCTCTGACAGACCTTTCTTCAAAAGGTTAGTAGGGTTTCGTCAAACGAGAATGAAAGGTAGAAAAAATGTCTACTTATACACATCCAACACAGAAACACAATTCACCATCTTCCAAACACAAACAGAAAGGAAAACATATACACCATTTGCAAAACAAAAACAAACCTATATAAACTTCAAAACATAGTAGAAAAATAGAGCACAATAAGAAGGGTTCTTAATAACAAAAAAGAAGAACAATACGTATTAACACAGGACACGACGCTTATTCAACAATGATAACCACAAGTTGAAAGACGACCATAAAAGAGGAGACGACACTTCTTTAATAGATTACAAAGTGGAAATACAATAACTAACAAGAAATTGAAAACAATTTTGTTTTCGTGTTAATAACCTAGTAAAACATGACATCATTGGTTGTTAAGCTAAACAACATCAGTTTCGATTAAGTCGAAGGAAATATATCATTTAGTGAGGATTTAAAAACCCGTCGACAAATGATTGTATAAGTGTAAAAATAAATGTAGTTAACGAAAATGTGATTAATACTTTTTATTAACTCTTGTACTATAGATGATTTATACTTTTATGTGGTCTCATAAAAATGTATTTATTATATATAAATTCTATAGTAATTTATGCTTATGATATATTTAAAAAAATTAGAAAAATTTAAAAATCTATAAAAAGAAGTATATATTGACAACAATTTTGTAAATTGTTACCCAAATCTTCTTCTTTTGATTAACATTCCAAATGTTGTAGTATGTAAACAAATTAAACAATCATTTTGTTTCTATTTAATCTAAATGGTGACAATTTTGTAAATTTGTAGTCAAATATTTGGCTACTGATTAACATTTGGCAATCAATTATGAGATTCTCATCGAATGATATAGCACTAAAAAAATTAAGTAAAAATGATGTCATCTTCGGTTCTATTTAATCCAAAGGGCAACGGTTTTGTAAATTGCTAGTCAAATCTTCTTCTGCTAATTAACAGTTGGCAACAAATTGTGAAATTGTCACCAAATGTTGCGGTGTGAAAAAAAATTAGGTGAAAATGATGTCGTTTGTTCAACAACAAACGACATTATTTTGGAATCTGTTTAATCCAAAGAACCCGACACCTCCCCCCAAATTTCTTTTGGCCTCTCCTCTCCCACCTATTTGTTCTTCATTTTCTCTCTATTACTCGTCTTTCTATCTTCTTAATTATGATTCCACCATGTACCATTGTCTGCTTCCATTGTCTATAGTGAATACTCGGTCGAGGTGAGTCATTAAATCTTTTTTCTTAGTTTTTTTTGTGCTTGAATTGTTAGTGTTTTAAACAAGGCATGTCAAACAAGTTGTGTGGTGTTTATTGAATTGTTTGCATTTATTTGGACTTTAAATGGTTGGATTTTAGTTTGAATGTCTTAATGTTAGTGAAGAAAGGAAAAAGACATGATTTTTTAGTTATTTTGGGATGAATTTATCATGTCTGTAATATGTTAAATTAAAGTTCTATTACGATTGTGTTCAAATGTTTGATATGTTCTACTTTTAGCTGTAAAATTTATAAGAGAAGTCAATTAACCTAATTAAGTTATCAATATGCTTATGGTTAAGAAAGTAAATAGAAAATCAAGAATTTGCATGGATTTCACATGCCTAAACAAGGCATGTCTAGAAGATAACTTCTCATTTTCAAAATTTGTTCAATTAGTGGATGTTACATGCAATATGCATGACTCGATTATACATATATAAGTTCCAAAACATTATTCCATGCAATAAAAGTCATCATTTGCACTCTAAGTGCAAAGTTGTTCAAATATGTAGTTTCAAAAAATAAAACATTATCCTTTGCACTTCAAGTGCAGGTTTGTTGAAAACAATATCATTTCTTAAAATACGTAATAAAAACATTAGTTGCACTTCAAATGTAAAGAGTTATTCAAAATAATGTCATTTATTAAATACACAAGTGTACTAGCATCTATTTGAGATTCAATTCTACTGTGCATTACTTAGATTCAAAATTCACATATAAGTCATCATGCATATCTTAGAATGTCCTTAACCCATTTGAGATATATGGTTTCCCCAACTCATCTTAAAAGAAGGTGTACACTCCCTTGACTTCAACAATCCTCAGTACGAGCTCCTTGATTCACAGCTCCCAAACCTTTATACATAAAAATATACAATGTATTTACTACTCAAGCATGTATCTTATATTTATACACCATCACGTAAGTGTATAAAACACAATATCACTATCTTTAAGCTATAGGATTCGTCCATTAAGCTTCTTACATGATTACTTCCCTTACTATTCACATAAGCTTTTTTTCGCATTTTCTAAGGCATTTAATGCCTTTAATCCAATACTTACACATTTCAAAGAATAATTAAGCACATTTTTATCCAAGCACATTAGGCCATTACTCATCAACCTAAGCAAAAATTCAAGTTTACTTTAAGTAAACATGAAAGCTACTTTCCAATGCATATCATTACAAATCCTTAAATCTTAAGCTAAGTTCATTTAGGCATTTTATCAAACACCTTATGTGCATGACTTTCAAGTCATATTTTCAAGAATTTGTCATAGTAATTCATGCTCCGATCTTGTTATATAACAAACACTTCCAAACAACAACACATTTCACTACTCCATTCAATCCAATTCCTTTCATTTAAGCCATATTCATCATAATTATACAACTCATTACATTAGTTCATTTTTCCCCCATCATTTTGACCAAGTGTTATCCAATATACATCTTCTTCATTTTTCATCATCAATTCACATTATACATATACATTTAACACTATAGAATTCATTTAAACCATCAATTGCAAAAGATATTCAAAATTTCACAAACTTTTACCAAAAAGAGAACATTTCAGTTTTGGCTTAAGGAAACTTATCCTTGACTCATTTAATTCATCTAAACCACGTTTCATGAATATTCAAGCATGGAGAACAACATATCTTAACACTAAACTCAAAATCATAATGTAGACAGAGATGAGACAAAATTTACCTAAACTTTCCTATGGTGATATCTTAAAATCCTTTGAGAATTTCTCAAATCTAATGATAGATTTGAGTTCCTTAATCCCAAATTAACTTAGAAAACCTTGATTTGGGTTGGAGAATCAAAAAGAATGGTAGAATTTAATGATGGTTGAATGGGTTCTTCTCCTCTTCTCTTCTCCTTTATTCTATTTTCTTTCAATTAAAACAAAGTGTTTCTAGTCTTTAATGTTGGGATGCATGGCCATACAAGGAAGAAGGGTCTAGAATGTTGACTCTTCTTTGACCAAATATGGTGAAATTACCTTTTTGCCCTTAGCTTATGTGAAATTACCATTATACCCTCCAAATTTTTCCTAAATTTGCAATTAAGCCTAAAATTTGGGAATGACCAAAACTTTGTTTTTATTTTATTCCCCAAACTTTTTAAAATAATAATTAAGTCCCTTAACTTTATAAAAATATATATTGATCCTCTAAGAATTGAGAAATTATATTTAAGTCCTTTAACTTTTAATAATTAGCAATTAAGCCCTTATGTACATCAACTTTTCCAATTAAGCGTTCTAAGTGTCCAATAAGTCTATAAATCATGTCTAATAACCTCTAAAGCATTATAACACATTTAACTCAGCCATCATGGCCATATCCATCCAATGGACTCGATTTTACACACTTAGAACCTTATATGTCAGAAATCTCCAAGATTTTGCATACTGATGAACTCTAAGTTCATATAAGGGCATATAACATTATATCTCTAACATATATACCCAAAAGTATTTAAATACATTTTTGAACTCATATACAACCATGTGCATATCAATATATAGTAGTACCTCCAAATACAAACCAATACAAAAGGGCTACGAGAGTCCAGCTTTACATAAACCCCTAGGATGGTATATAGGCTAAAAACCCATGATGCAGTTCTGATGAGGCTTATTGGTGAAATATTCCATAAGACTAAGGGTCATAACGAGAACACAATTTCTCAATTCATGTGGTTTAATAATGCCACATAACTTAGTTATGTTATGATTTCAAACATAATATGTCAACTATAATTCTTAATTTAGGACTAGTAACATAAGAAATCCACTTAAAGTTTTAGATGATTTGATGCATAATAAACCCCTAGGATGGTATATAGGTCAGAAATCCATGATGTAGCTGCAATGAGGCTTATTGGTGAAATATTCCATGAGCCTAGGGGTCATAACGTGAGCACATAATTTCTTGATTCATGTGGTCTAACAATGCCACATATCTTAGTTATATTATGATTTCAAACATAATATGTCAATTATAATTCTTAACTTGGGACTAGTAACATAACAAATCCACTAAATGTTTTTGATAATTCGATGCATAATAAACCCCTCGGATGGTATATAGGCTGGAATCCTAGGATGTAGCTTCAATAAGGCTTATTGGTGAAATATTCCATGAGCCTATGGGTCATAGCAAGAACATAAAATATTTCAATTCATATGGTCTAACAATGCCACGTACCTTAGTTATGTTATGATTTCAAACATAATATGCCAACTATAATTCTTAATTTGGGACTAGTAACATAACAAATCCACCTAAAGTTTTGGGTGATTCGGTGTAGATATATCATCATGCCATATGAGAGATGTTGATCCCAATATAGTACAAGTGGATGAAGTACAAGCCAATCTTATGGTTGAAAGAGATGAAGACTATATTAAGGATGAATTATATGACAATGATGATACTTTGTTTAAATATATTAGTGATGAAGACTTCAATCATAATGTAATTAATGATTATGATTTTTAAGATCTTGATCATGATAATTGAAGGCAATAAAAGTGTTGTTTATATTATTTGAAACGTATGATTGATGTTTAAGTTATGTTAATGCGTATTGTTGATATTTCACTTATATTAACGCATATTATTGATGTTTGACTTATATGTATGCGTAATATTGATATATGAGTTATGTTAATATAGAATGTCAATGTTTGAGTTATGCTAATGCGGATTGTTGATGGTTAAGTTATGTTAATGTAGAATATTGTTGTTTGAGTTATATTTATGTGACTTATTGATTTGTGACTTATGTTTATATGTATTGAGTTACGTTAATGTGGAAAGTTGATGTTTGAGTTATATTTATGTGAAATATTAATGTTTGAGTTATGTTTATATTGAATGTTGATGTTTGACATATGTTTATACCAAATGTTGTTGTTTGAGTTATGGTTATGTGGATTATTGATTTTTGAGTTATGGTTATACGTATTGTTGATATTCAAGTTATGTTAATGTGGAATGTTGTTGTTTAAGTCATATTTATGTGAATTATTGATTTTTGAGTTATGGTTATGTATATTGTTGATGTTTAAGTTATGTTAATATAGAATGTTGCTGTTTGAGTTATTTTATGTGAATTATTGATGTTTGACTTATTTTTATGCATATTATTGATATTTTAGTTACGTTAATGTGGAATGTTGATATTCAAGTTATGTTAATGTGGAATGTTGTTGTTTAAGTCATATTTATGTGAATTATTGATTTTTGAGTTATGGTTATGTATATTGTTGATGTTTAAGTTATGTTAATATAGAATGTTGCTGTTTGAGTTATTTTATGTGAATTATTGATGTTTGACTTATTTTTATGCATATTATTGATATTTTAGTTACGTTAATGTGGAATGTTGATGTTTAAGTTATGGTTATATGGAATATTGATGTTTGAGTTATGTTTATGCAGAATGTTGATGTTTGATTTATGTTTATGCAAATTGTTGACGTCTCAATTATGTTTATACGTATATTTGATGCTTTAATTATGTTTATACTTAATGTTGATATTTGAGTTGTTGATATCCTATATAATGGCACTTGGTAGAAACAAAGGAAAAAAGGTGCCAACTATCAAAATTGTCCCTAGTCAACAACAACCACATTAATCAGATTCTCTCCCATAACAATCACATTAATTAGATTTTAGCCAACAACAATAATAACCTCATCCATCAATGAACCAACTTAATAACAACCTCCATCTACCTTAATTAGTATTTAAGGATCTGTAGGTGTGTTAATTTTAACACCTATAATTAGACTTATGTTCAAATATATATTTAAATGTTTAATGCATATTTTCTAATCATTATTCTTTTTTTTTTCAAGTTCTAATATCTCCACCAAAAAAAAGAGGTAGAGATATAACTAATGGCTGTGAGTTTTAACACATGAATGTTGCAATAAACAAGTTGGTCATATCGATACCTCATAAGGTCGTCTTATAGATAAGATTCAATCGACAAAATTGTCTAGTGAGTTAGGAGTAATTGTTATAATTGAATTGCCTTGCCTTATGCATGCCAAGCAGTTAAGAAAGATAACTTGCTAGAGAATGTTTTGGACAAAGTTTTGATAAAATTTTAATTTATTTAATTATATGCAATGTTGTTTTACTTAGTTAAAGTTTAATTACACTTCTTATTGTTGTTCACAGATGAAGCTGAATATCATTGATATTGACAACATTGAAGTTTCAAACTGTTTCACTTCACTTTTGAAACAAAGGACAAAGGATCGTCATAATCGACTGCATAAATATTATAAATCTTTTCCTTCGAATTCGAAAGCTAGGAGATATGTCTGGAATAGAAGTCTCCAGAAAACTAGAATAATTTGCGTGATTGTTGGGCCTCTCCCAATGTTTAGGTTTGTTTTCTTTCACTTCACATTTGCTTCCATTAATCTTATTAGACAATTTAGTGTCTACTTTTTGCTTTATTTAGGAAAAGTGTGAGAAGGCCAAGGTTAACAAAGGAAAAATAAAAAATCACAACCAAAGCTCTAACGCCAAATAAATATTTAAGTTTTTTGTTTACAAGCTATAATTACATCAGTGCATATAATATTATTTATTGTGTTTTGAATTTTTTTCATAAAATAAAGTCAGAAGGAACAACATGGAGAAGAGTATGATAAGATCATGCTTTACAAATTGACACATTATAAGGAAGGTGAAGGCTGGATGTCTGGAAAAAGTGCACAATAATTATGTAAGTATAAAATTTTGTTTAAATTTTAAATTTATTTATTTATGCAGTACTAGCTAATAATATTTGAATTAAATATTGATTTTGTTTTTAAAATTTTAGAATAAGATATAGGAATTGTTGCAAGCGTCAATGTCTGACAGAAATGAGCCCAATGTAGATGACATTTGCAACATGGTGCTTGGTACAAGATCTGGCTATATCAAAGGTCTTGGGTTTAAGTGTAAGCCAACTACTTCATACTCACTAAGACTAGCATATGTTGACTGTCTTCAAGAGGAGAATCAATCACTTAAGTCTAAATTAGAACATAATAAAGAAAAGTTAAAACTTAATGAACAAAACTTACAATGTACTAAAAAAAATGTCCAAGCTTGAAAAGATGGTCAAACAATTAGTTAGCCCAAATTATGTAAGTAGTGACAATGAAAACGAATTTTAGTCATTAAAATAATATTTGTATTTATAATTTTGTACATAAGTATTTTTGTTAATGTTTGTAATTAACAATTAATTACATTTAATTATTTATATACAATGCTTCTATTTTCCAATTATTTTGTATTATTTTTGTAATAAATTATATAACAAAAAATATAAATAGTACATACAATATGATGGATTAAAAATGTCACGAATAATTATAATTAACTTGATAAAAAATTTAAGAATGATGTATATGATCAAAAATTTCAAAATGTAGCTAAAAAGCTTTAGGTATGTTTTACAAATCATCACTAATAAATTTGTTATGGTGTAAGAGAGCGGCGAGAGTAGAGTACAAGATATTTGTGCAAGAATATTCTCTATTGTCAATTATTCTACAAGTTTGTTTACTTTTACAAGTTCTACAAAGTTTGTTACACAGAGCTAGTTACAAGGGAGTGAGTATTGTTATTATACCTATATAAAGGCCTCTAAATGTACAAAGAAATCATGAGAATAAAAATGTAAACAATCCTCCTCAGACTCCCAAATTTCTTATCCTCTTAATTCCCCTGTTCTTATCCTACTTTCTCCCTTTTTTTTCTCCTTGCAACAATACTGGCCATTAGAAACTGGTATCATGACACCAGTCTTACGGCCCATCTTTAAGTCACTCAGGTGACCACTACTACGATTTCAGCAATGGCAAAGGGCACTCGTTCTAAAACCATTGAACAATAACTTACCAACCTTCAAACTCAAGTAGAGGAAATTCAGTCCCGACTTTCTAAGATAGATAAATTGGATGCGTTCGATAGACTAACTGAGTCACAAACTAGGCTCATAGAAGCACAGACGCACATGCAAAAGAGGATGGAGACTATGGAGCAAAGGGTAGAGCAACTGGGGCGTGAAAAGACACACATAAACAAGACATCTATTTAACCAAAAATAGTAACTATTCAAACCTCTCCATAGTCAACTATAGTGGCTGGAAAAGGCATTCTACTTACTCCTATTCCCAAGATTGTGATTAATGACGTAGGGAGTAAGAAAAATAGTAAAGAAGACCATTCCTTTGAATTAAGTATTTAGTGACAGGAGGAGAGATGGAGCCAAAATAGTTGAAAACTACAGTAAAAATTATGGAGGAACGAATAGTGAAGAATCCCACCCAAACGTTCCAAGGTTAGTTTGACAGGAGTAACCCACACTACTGGCTCCGAAAGTGAGAGTGTTATTTTAGGTTGTATTGAGTAGAGGACGAACAGAAGGTGGAAATCGCATCTATGCATCTAAATGATAGGGTAGAAGTTTGATTCCAAACTGGACAGCCAGTAGGGATAAGTGGGTATGGAAGGAATTTGCAAAAGGAGTGCATTTGTAGTTTAGTAAAAGGACCACGATGGATATAGTGGAAGAATTTAATAAGGTAAAGTAGATGTCAACTGTAGAAAAATATCAGTGGCAATTCGAAGAGTTGAAGGCACTGATGATCTCTAACAACCCACACTTAACTGAGGCTTACTTCATTAATAGCTTCAAAAGCGGACTTGCTGGGGAGCTTAAAACAATGATGAAGCTAAGCAAGTCGGCAACTCTCGAGCAGGTGTTTGATGAAGCAGGACTGCACGAGGATGTTGTGGACAAAATATGTGAAAGGCAGTGGGCTAAAGCAAGGTAGAGTGAGGGCACTAAGAGTGGGAGCTAAGCCCAAGTAAACTAGGAGGAACCTGAGGTCACTAAAGGAGGAACCAGCACTATAGGGGCTCAAGTAATTCTTCAGGAGGTAAGGAACAAGAACAAAAACTTTTTATAAATGTGGTGATTGTTATTTTCCAGGGCATACATGTAGAAAACAGTTACTCACTATTGAAGGATACGAACAGAAGTTGGAACGGGAAAATGGGAGTGAGAATGAAGAATTTGGTGAAGTAGATGATTATATAATTCGACTATTAATCACAGATAATGGAGTGATCTCACTTCATACCTTGAATGGGATTACTGCCCATAACACCTTACGACTTCAAGGCATTTTTGGTAGCAAGAAACTTATGGTTTTGTTAGACATGTTGACTTGCTATGTTGCTGTTATGCTGCTGATCGAGTCTTAAGGGTCTTTTCTCTATTGCTTTGATTGTTAAAATAATCCCTATTATTTGGGATGAGTTTGTTATTTTTGTTATTAACCACGTTAGAACATGGGTTAGTAAATCAAGTAGGATATAGCCATTAAATTTCAATTTATTTAATAAGAGAACATATTTTCTCATGAGTCTTTAACTCTCAGTTGCTAATCTTATAGACCCATTTGACACCAACCTTTTTTGCACCTACAGGTAAATTAGTTAATTCCCAGGTATCATTCTTTTCTATTGACGCAATCTCCACATCCATTGCAGCTCTCCATTTGGGATCATGGACAGCCTCCTCGAATAAAATAGGATCAGATTCAGCAAACATGACCAGATAATGCATCTCTTCCACTTCAGATAAACCTTCACTGCTAACATAGTCCTCCATCTAAGTTGGTTGCTGCCTGGGTCGTTGTAGGGATAATAGAGACTCACTAGAATTCAATGGAGTTGAATTACGTGCATCATAAGTAGTTGTAGTCATTGCACCATCAACTCCATCTTCATTTTCTCTATCACCATTGGCTACATCATTAGTTCCATTGTCATTTTCTCCATCACCATCGACGGTAGCTAAATGATCGTCATTCAAAACCCCGACATGATCACTCCAATCTAAATCAATCAAAATATCAGTTTTGTACCTCTTATCCCAATCCCAGTTAGCATCTTCCTCAAACACAACATCTCGACTAATCAGAATTTTCTGAGATATGGGATCGTATAAGCGATACGCTTTGGATTCTTCACAGGTACCAAGGAAAACATAGCGTTTACTTTTATCCTCCAATTTTTTTCTGTTGCAATCAGGAACATGAACATTACATACACACCCAAAAACCTTGAAATGAACTATAGATGGTTTCAAACCACTCCAAGCCTCTTCCGAAGTAATATTCTTTACGGCAAGTGTGAGACTTTGATTGAGAATATGTACTGTCCAATTCACTGCTTCAGCCCAGAAAGTCTTAGGTATTTTTGCACCAGAGAGGATGCTACGCACCATGTTCATGATAGTGCGATTTTGCGCTCCACAACTCCGTTTCGTTGAGGGGTGTATGCAGTTGTAAGTTGTCTCCGAATACCGTGTTCACTGCAATAGTTATTAAATGCAAGTGAAGTGAACTCACCACCACAGTCAGTAAGAAGGCATTTGATGTGCTCACTAGTTTCCTTTTCAGCACAAGCCTTATATTTCTTGAATGTAGTAAACGCCTCAGCTTTTGCAACCAAGAAATAAACCCAGATTTTACGACTAAAATCATCAATAAAACTGATTATGTACCTTTTTCCACCG
>JANSVA010032491.1:0-14173 GCA_025504915.1 Erythroxylum reticulatum | reverse complement strand
TCCAGACACTCAAAGACATGTTAAGAATGTGTGTCTTGGACTTTGGTGGAGATTGGGAACGTCATTTGCCTTTAATATAATTTTCTTACAATAACAGATATCGTTCCACCATATCTGTATGACTTATTTGATTTATGACTCCATGTGATTGAGTCTAGCATGTTGTATTCTAGATTGGCCAGATGATATTTAGATTCTTTGCATCTTTTGGTTCCCTTATTGTGTTGAACCTATTAATTGCACTTCTTTGATGAATCATGTTTTTTCTTGTTAGCCATAATTGATGAGTTCGCAGGATACCCAGTTGATAGGGTATATTATCACATTATGTGCACATAGGTAACCCGCCAGTGATGGGTTAGATCTGGGTCCTACCTATAGAGGGCAGGTCTCTAGGGGCAGGGTTAGGCCAACCTTGTCTAGAATCAGAAAAGGGGATATACGCCATACTAGCTTGCTTCTGTCTCTTCCTAAGAAATTTAGAAAATCAGAACTCAAAACAATGAGAAATCATAACTAAAAAATGACAAAGCTCAAAATTAGAAATCATGTGGAAATCTATCAAAGAAAAAACCAAAAATTCATAAAGAACCAAAAACTCATAAAAGAACCCAAAACTCAAAAACAAAAACCCATAATTCATAAAAGAATTCAGAAACCAGATTCATTTTTATAACAGAACAATTCATATTGAGCTTTATTATTGATACTCATATGATTATCGCATTTGAAATTACTACATGTTTATTGATTGATACCATATATTGTTGTTTAGTATGCCACAGACCATTCTTGTGAAGCTAGCCTTGTGTTTCTTAGCCTCATAAGTATAGTAGCATGTTTATATCTCATTGAGTTGTGTTGTAGACTCACTTCTCACTATGATTATTTCAGGAGATTAGCAGATCGTACGAGAGAGAAATCCAAGCCTTTTGAGACTCGATTGGATAAATAGACAAGTAATCTTTTTGACATGATGTTAATTGCAAATGCTTATAGCTGCTCCATAGTTTGTCATAATCATATGTATATGATACATGTATGGATATGCTATGTTATTGAGAATGATGTCAGTTGATAATATGAGATGATTCTAGATTGACAGATTATAAGTAGGTAATGTATGTTAGAATTACAGATAGAGATCTTTACTTCTTTCAAAACTATTAAGCAGGTATATGGATTAATTGGAAAAACGAACGGGTCATATCCGATTTTAAGTGGAATATAGAAAAGCTAGGCTTACTATGGGTTTTGGTGGCATTAAGCCTATCCATTCCCTATTGCCAACATGGTTCAAAAGGCGGGTCGTGTCATTTTTCAAGGCCAATTAATTCCATGTTATCATCTCACTTACTAGAAAACCCTAAATTGGGATATTATGGTTTTAAATTTTAAATTTTCTATTTATATTCACTCTTTTCCTCCTTCCTATCCTAACACGCAATAGCCTTAACTCCTAACTTTTTTTATCTAAGCTCTCTCTCTTGAAAACATGTATATTGATGATGTATGTTTCTTATCAAACTATGCTAAGAATCACTACACGTACTAGTACAAACTATCTTTATACTAACTAATATAATAAACAAATGATTGATTTAAAAGGAATTATTAACTGAACTAATATGTCATTATTAACTGAACTAATCTGACATACCTACCTAAATTTAAAAAAACAAGACTGAACCAACCAATGGATAATATGATCAAGACATATAATCCATTTATAGCCTTTCTATGCTTATATCTATCTTGATTTAATGATTAATCCTAGTTTCTCATACTAATAAAAATTTCAAAGTTACAACCATATTCTTCCTCAAGACATATAATTCATATCCTTAAGATGATTTATGAAAGTCTCTTTCTAGTCAAAATCCCTAAGAATGTATAAACTTCTTATGCAAATTCCTATGAAAGATTTGTTTCTAACTCAGAAGATTTATATGGTCCTATCTATGAGATTTTATGTAACTCTTATTATTCATACTATGGTCTATAATTATATATGATTTCTCAATCCTTATATATGAAATCTAAAATTGAATCAAAATACTACAAATCTCAATTCAATTATGATAAGTAATTATGAATCATTCATAATTAAACTTAATTTTTTAATTAAATCAAAGTAATCAACCCAAATAAATAGTTTTAAGGTTTATCCTTTCCAGATCTATCCTAATTTAGTCTATGATAAGAAAGAAGAAACCAATAAAAATCAAGAAAGAAAATAAGATAAAAGAAATCATTTTCATAGATTCTTGAAATCTTGAAGTTTTTGGTTAAATCTTGATGGAACACCCTTTTTATTTTCCAAAGTTACTTTGTTCTTATCCTAAGATGCTATATTTAAGCTCCTCTTGAATGTTCTTTAGTCTGCTTTATAGTTTAATTCCATAAAACCTCCTTTTATTCTTATAAAACCTTTAGAATTTTAATATATCTCACCTAATATGGGTTTAACATGAACCTGTGTAGGGCTTATGTTATTCATAACTATGGAAAGCCCTAATTTATGTAAAAATCATTGCTAATAAAAATTTGTGTTACACCTATATTGGCTTAATAATTCTTCAACTGTGTATATGAGGGTTCATCTTCGGAACACGAGTATGAGGATCATGAGCATAGGTCCCTATTTAGGCTATTTTTTCATTTATCAAGTCCTATAGACTAAGGACCGACATGAGGCATAACACGAGCCATGTTTGACATGTTTTCTAAACATAAGTCTATATTCAACCCATTTTCATCCAAAATTATAATAAAACTTCTCCAACTTGACTTTAATTTATCCAAATTCGTTCCTTCTTCATTAGAGAGCTAAAATAAGGGTTGTAAACAAAATATAAGCCACATTAAGTACCAATATAAAAATCACCCAAATGTAAGTAAAATGCTCTTCAAAACATGTTAAAAGCATAACCTAATTAACACTTATCAAATTCCGCCACACTTAACATTTGCTTATCCTCAACCAAATTATTCTCTTTACTCTTAACTTAAATTGGTGATGACTCTGTAAATAGATTTAATAAATTAATCAAATCATTCAAGAATCTTCATTATTCTTTCAATTGCAAAATTTGTTAATTTGCTAGGAATTTACTTATTATAGTCATGTTATAAACCAATTTAATTAAGCTCTACAATCCTTTAGACTTTAACTTAATCCATAAAATTCAACCTTATAAATAAAATGAACATGCACGAGTAAGATGCTTCAAATTTCAAACATTTTAAAAATCCTTATTAAAAGAAAGTTAAAACAAACTTTCAAATAACATAGGATCAATTAAAGGTTTGGTTGAAAAGTCACCTTACTATTTAATGTGAAAGTAAACATCTTGTTGTAAATACTCCCAGGTACTTAATTAGATCACTATTTTAAATGGCTACTAGCACCACTTTTTTGTTTTATCCTTTGTAATTAGTTTAAAGTTGGCTATGTGAATTTATTTAGTCCTAATTTATTCATGCACTTATTTTTTCTTTTTAGTGTGATGTTGAAAATGCTTAAAAGGAATTCTCTCCTAACTTGATTGTAGATCTAAATTATATAAAAGTATTATGGTTCAAATCAAGTATTCATTTGAAAATTAATGAAGCAAATTAAAATTAACTTAATCATCAATTCTTATGACAATTTACCTAAACAAATTAAATCACAATGACAACTAAACTAATAATGAATTATCTTAATCAATATTCTTTCAAAGTTAAAAAATTTCCAAAATTGTTATCTATTAAGCTAATTATAATAAAATTGATAAGATAAGTAAGGAATTTCCTGTCTCATACTTGAGTTGGTCCCTAACGTACATTATTAATAAGATCAACCAAAAACTAGAAGTAAGGGGGAAAAGAGAAATTAGGATACTTGGTACTCCTATGATAATAAAAGGCTCTAAGGTTGCAATCTAAAAAGTACAAATTGGCAATGTATCACGATTGTACAATAAAATTAAAAACATTAAATCACATTTGAATTTATAACTTTAAGCTAATTTTAACTTAAAACATATGCAACAAAATTAAATTATGTAAAAACTTATAAAAATTCATGTTAAAGATTCCTTAAGGTACTAAACTAAAATAAAAACAACTAAATCATTAGGTAGCCTCAAAATAAGGACTTCTTTATAAGTTTTTTAGCTAGTCTCCTTACCTAAGCTCTTCATCTTGGTTGATCCTTAAATGAAGGTTTAATTCTTCTTTTCCTTAGTCTCTCAATCTCCTTATAATTTCTTCCCCTACTCATAGGCTTGTTAGATTCTAAATATGCCACGTAATCTATTAGTATAGGGCTATCCATCTCCTTTCCTCTCCTCATGTGATACAAGTCTCCAATATATATTTTGTGATTATTTCATATATAATATGAGAAATTTCATCATCTTTTTATGATAAATTCTAACTAGATGATTTTTTAGCTTGATTTTTAGATTACTATGCTTGAATTTTGATTTTTTTATAGGATATGGTGCTTAAAATGACTTATATTTTATTTCAGGTCCTATTTTAGTCCTTCAAAGAAGAAGGAATTAATTTGGAAACATGTTAGTCAAGTTAGAGCAACTTTGCTAAATTTTAGGCTAAGGACTCAAAATATAATGCAAAATAATACCATGTACCTATAGTGTTCTTAAATACAATATTATATTTTTAGGAGAGCATGCTACATGAACAACATGGCATAAATACACACCCATATTCCTATCATGTTTAACACTATGTTATTCTATTTCTCCATGAATTTGCTAATATGGTACTATATTCTACATATATATGTCAATACATAGGAAACAAAGTCTTGTATTATTAACCCGTGTTTATCATAATTATTATAAAAAAGTTTTAAAGAAGTAGGTTAAGCAACATAAGATCCAATATGGTCTTATGTTAGAAGTATGTTGGTTTAAATTTCTAAGATTTTATGTTCACAAGAGAGAGGGAGAGGGAGAGAGAGAAGGGGTAAAGAAAGAAAGGGAATTTGGTTAGAATGTAAGAAAAAACAATTAGAAGCTAAAAAAAAGTAGAAGATGGGACTAAAATGAAAACAACCTTGTAGAAAAACCAAAAGATTAATTAAGAATATTCAAGATTTAAGATCTATATAAATTAATCTTATTACTTTTGTTCTTTTTTTGTTTATTGTAGGTTTTAAAAATAAATATAAAGTAATTGGCATATAGATCTAGGTGGGATGAATATTAGACTTATTATTATGCATTAATTTCTTTATTTACTATAAGATTCTGGTTTTCTTAAGAATTATTTATGTTTGCATATTGTGTTCAATTAAAGTAGAGAATGTAAAAGATTTAATATTAAATTTCGTATATAAGGATTGAGAAATCATATGTATGAGTAGGTCAAAGCATAAACAATAAGAGTTGTATGAAACCTTAAAGATATGGTCATATAAATCTCCTAAAATTTTGTCAAACCTGTTTTAGGAATTCAAAAAATAAATTAATACTTTTTTTTAGAGGTTTTGATTAGAAAGGGATTTCAATCAATCAATATAAGGATAAGAGTTATATGTCTTGAGAAAGAATATAAGAATATAACTGTAACTTAAGAATTCTTATTGACCAAAACAAATAAGATCAAACATTAAGTTAGCTTAAATTCAACCATAGGTAAGGTATACAAGGGATTATTTACTTAGATCTTATTTATCTATTAGTTATTATTCTTAGCTATTCCTTCATATTGATAACTTTTTACATCTATTTCAATTTATTTAATTATATGTTTATTCAATCATTCTCTTTATTAGATTATATAAGAGAAACATAGTTAGTACTAGTAGTTGTAGTCCTCGTAATATTGACTGTCAACTAACCTAACTATACTATAAAAAATTACAAGTGTGGTTGTCTTAAGTGATTTCTTGCATTATTATTTTATGTTTCATACACACACACACACATACGCATGCACATACACACACATCAAGTGCTTGGAGCCATTACTAGGGACCAAAATATTAGGAAAACTTTATTAAATAAAAATAATTAGAAGGTTGTACACTAATAAATTAAGTGGAGATATCAATTTTATCTTTTCTACTTTTAGAAAAACCCTTAGAGGCATTTAAACAACAAAGATTTTGAGGAGCCACCAAACATTGTAAGCCTTAAGCTACGTGCCTAATCTTTAAATTTGTCCTCTAATTTGAATTTTTTAAAAATCAAGCTCCATCTTCTCACTTGACTAACTTACTTTCCATTATGTCAATTCCTTTTCTTTGTATTCATAATAATTTTCCTTTCTAATACACCCTAGTCATTATCATTCATTGATTACACACTCCATATAGTTTATTCTAAGCTTATTATTTTTTCATTAGTCTCCTCTAAACTTTGACACACTCATTAAAAAAAATTAATAGTTCCCCATACACAAACCCACTCCTATCGTCCCTCTAATTGGAAAGAAAACGTAGCACATTCTTAATCATGCTCGTCTTTACTATATAAAGGAAATAACTCTTAGTAATAGGGGCCCCTCGCTTTTAATTGTTGAAAATTTATTATTAAATTTTTTCATATTTTAATTTTTATATTATGAAATTAAATCAATATCAGTTGTCTCTTCTTATTTCCTATTTGTTATCGAGATATACGAGGATGATTGATTGTTATCTTCTCTACTATCCTAGTAGAAGAGTATAGGTAAGTGGATCTATAATTTTGTACTATTGTATAAATAAAATGTCAATCCCGATAAGGATAAAGCATGTTCTAATACTCTTTTTTCATCAAGATAATAATTAAAAGTGTTTATTATAGTATTTATTTTAACTAAAGTTTTCTTTATTACAAATTAATTACATGAAAACTAAATTAATTGCACTCATAATTGATGAGTAATATAATTATAAGAAGAACATAGATCCCATGAGAAAGTTAGATGGATCTAAAAACGCCACCTAATACTAACTAATCTAAAGAATTAATAAAAATAATTGATTGATTGTTAATTTATAAATAAAAGAAAATAAAAACCTAACCATAGAAATAACCAATAGAATCAAAACTAAGCAATTAATCAAATAAAGAAATATATGATAATTAATGCTTAGTTAAGTACTTCCCATAGTATCATATTTGATATTGTAATAAAATAAACTTAGAATAGATCTATCAACTGGATTGGAAAAAAGTTCTTAAAATATGAAATTGCACTCTCTCAAGTTACAACAACCTATTCTCTAATTAGTTAACCTATATTTATCTTTACCAAGCTAACACCCTTTTAAATACATTAAGTCATATGAATTTTCATGAAATGTTTCATCGTAACACTAAAGAGTTCATATAATTATATCGTTAACACCTTGTTCAACCACTTAATGTGTCCATAAGTGAATTATAATCATATTTAAATGTCAAAAATGAATCAACCTTTTCAAAGATAATAATTAGGATTTTTCCTATCTAAAATTATAAAATAGTTATCCACAAATCATGTTTGGACTAACAAAAATACTAAACAAAATATATGTCATTATGATACAGGGAAATCTAGATGAAAATATTATATTTTAGACATTTTGATATGTTAAGATGATATCTAATCTTGTTTCTCTAATGAAATGAATTTGAAATTGAACTTTTGAGGGTTGGCATACCTCATGGCATTTAACCCTAAATTTTCTAATCAAAGAGTGATGAAAGAATAAAAGACAATTAAAATTAGGTTTTTTGCATTTTAAATACATTTTACTTGCTTGAGGCATGCTTTGGGACATAAGATACGAACTCTAGTATATTGTAATCTAGAAAATTGATCCTTTTTTTTCTTTTCTAGGTATGGACAAGGATTAAGACACGAATATGTATTAGGGTGTGGTCACTCTTTACACTTTCCCTTCATAACATAGTCTCTCTTCATGCAATATTCTAGGCTATGCCATCCTCTACATATAGTCCATATTGGAAATGAATTGGCACATAGGTGTACACCAAAATGTGTTTAATAAAAACTATGTTTCCTATATGTCTGCTTGAAATGTCCTCCAATTCTTGATAAATCTCATCCTAAAGTCAAATATTCTCAATTACTTGAACATTTAACAAAAAATTAAGTAAAAAAAGTTAATTTAGCATGAAACCAAACAAAATAATAAGGAAATATATGCTTTTTCTTGCACATCAATATGATCGATTAACCTAATTCCAAATTAGACTAAATAGATTAAAGTTACCATGTACATGATTTATATGTACTTCACTACTTATATACAATCCTTTTTTTAAAGAGGAATACAAACATTGACATGCCTATGTTCTAGGATGTGTATCATATTGTTTCTCTTTAATCTCTAACTTAACTATATAGGAGGCTTTGTCTTTTACACTAGAGTTCCATATATGAACACACCACTGAACATGAATGTGTTCCATGCCATGTCTTATCTTCTTTCCATCTGCTTACACAAACTACAACATACCTGTGTATGATACTATGTTCAATGAAGGTTGTATTTTCTTGTCTTTTTTTTGCACAAAATCCTTGATTCTTTAACCGATATCATTATCAAGTAACACCTTTATAATTACCAAATACATAACATAAAACTAATTAAATTAAAGTAATTTGAATAGAAAATATAGTAAAATACTAACTCAAATATGTTTACAATACACATATATAAATTACTTTGACACTTTTTTTTTCTTCAATTAAGTAAAGCTAAAAAAATCTATCAACCTAAGTAAACTTTAATTTCAAGAATATTCAACAATTTAATTAAAATAGATAGGAGTGATCCTTATATGCGTAACCACATCTTAATCAAGTTTTTATGTTTCTAAATACTTACACTACCTTTAAATTTAATTTCAACCTAACATAATAATCTTCCAAATATCAAGTTAATATAAACAATTTTACCTTATATATAAAATAAACATAAAACAAGTAAAGAGTACAGAATAATAAGTAATTAGCAAATCATCTTGAAAACAAGGTAATGTAATTATTTTTAAACTTTTATAGAGCATGGTAATCTTATTTAAAATGCCATCCTAACATTTAACTCGATAGTAAATACCTTAGCATGAATGCCTTCAATTACTTAGGTTACAATTTCAAATGACTACCACCACTACTCATAATTTTAACCTATTACTTCTATCAAATTCATCATATAATTTATTAATGGGTTTATTGCCAAAAAAAAAGTTCAAACTTTTTTCAAAATTTCAATTATAGCTTAAACTTTGAAAAGTAGCAATAAAATGCTTAAAGTTTCAATACTTTTCAATTCTAATTCAAACTTTAAAAAGTAATAATAAAATGCCTAAAGTTTCAATTCTTTTCAATTCTATCCCAAACTTCAAAAAATAGCAATAAAATGCTTAAGCTTTCAAATTTTTTCAATTATAACCCGACGTTAGTATTTTTGTTAAGTTTGTTGATGTAGCTTTTCACGTGTTTCAGAAATCTTAACTATTAATACACATCAGCCAAAATTAACATAAGAAATGAAGATTAATGAAACGACGTCATTTAATCACATAATTAAAATGAAATCATTGTTTAAAAATGATCTAAATCAGATTACATAGCCTCGATGACCTTATGCTTTAATTTTAATTTTTCCTTTTGTTTTCAGTTTGTTCTCTCGATGCCTTTACCTTTCGATTTTCAAATTACACAGCCCCAATGCCCTCACACTAAGGGCATCAGGAGAATGAACTAAAAATGAAGAGCTTATTGATGCAGTACACTGTAATGCAAGACCAGTTTAGGATGTCAGAAGAATAAACAGAAAACAAAGGACTGAAGCATTAGGAGAACAATAGCTAACACTTTTTGAAGTTTGGGCTAGAATTTTAAAAAAATTAAAACTTTGGGCATTTTATTATAACTTTTTAAAGTTTAGGCTATAATAAAAAAATTAACGAAAGTTTGAGCTTTTTTTTAGTAATCAACCCCTTATTAATTATCAAACTTTGTTCACATTTTTTCTTAAACTTAGCAATTCAAAATCAATAGAACACTTGGCCATTTATTAAGCTAAAGTATAAAATTAAATGATATTAAAATCATGTACCTGATATATAGTTCAATTCAAGTGTCATTCTTAAGATCATTCGGTTAATTTTGAACTAAACTACTCATTAGTGAACATATCCATTAATCTAAAAGAGTTAAATTACAAATTAATTTAAATGTCCTTAATGAATCACCTTAATTTTCATTGTTTATTTTCTTGGAGTTATAACTTGCAAACTTAAATTCAATTGGATTGAAAAACTAGAAGAGTATTTTCTATTCAACTATGGTTCACAATAAACCCCTCCCCAATACTTAAATCATACATTATTCCTATAGACCAATGTAAAGAACAAAGAATAGATAAGCAATATGCCAATTTGTGGAGAAAGATAGGTAAATAAAAATATTTTAAAAAAACTTCTTTAAGCCATGTAGTGAATGTTGCTTGATTTAATTTTTTGAGATATATTAAGAATAACTGAATACCTTGAAAAGAAAAACAATACAAACAAAAAGAAAAAGATACAAAAGATACTAAAAAAAGTAATAATACTAAATGGAAAGAAAATGACATAAATAATAATTAGATATGTTAAAAGGACATAAGAATAAATAAAAATTAAAGACAACAAAAAAAGAAATAATAGATCATATCCTTTATTTCATCATGATCACTATCTTTATTTTATTCCACTAAAGGTGACAATGATGAAGAAGTCTTGGTTCACACTTTAAATAAAAAATGTTGAAAATAACCATTCATACTCACTCCCAACCTATACTTCTAATGTTCTTCATTAATGAGGAGTTATTATTGCTCTTGTAACATTTAAAGGATTCTGATCTATTTTCAATCTAATATACAACTTATCTTTTAGATTCTCTCTTATATTAACTATTGAGGTGATAGCTATACATTCTTAAGCTCCAATACCCCTGCCTCTTATTGCTTAGTAGTTAGTGTGGCTACTTCTCTTTCCTTTCTATCCCCTTCACCTTTGCACTTGGAGTAACTCCTTCCAACTTACCACCCTTGTGACTGAATAAAATATACCCTCCCCTAACCTTCTTCATTAAGCTCATACATCTCATACTTTTTAGGTTAAGGCTATGCTTCATATATATTACAATCATCTATTGAAGAATATGGATTAGCTATAGATTTTAGAGAGGCAGTTGAGATATAAGTCTACACGTAACAATCTCCTATTCTCTAAATATTTGGAAAAATAGTGCCAAAGTCATAGGGTAACCTTTACTATGCATTATAAATAAAATAGGTTTTATAAGGATATCATCCACGTACTTTTCCTTTTAATAACAATAGTAGGGCAAATAACCCAATTAAACTAATGTACAATATATAAGGTAATGATAATGATTTAGGTTTTAATGGGGACCTAATTGTAATTTATATGTAATATATAGTGCCAAAAGAAGACATATATCGTTACATTAGTAAGGCTAGGAATCTACAAATTTGGGTCTATAAAATTCATAAATAACTCTAGATTAGGTGATGAACATTGAAAAGTTCTCACACCCTTCCAAATTTTTACTCCATTTGAGTTATCCTAATTTGTTTATATCTTTAAATAGAATATGGATAACACTTCTAGGGTGAGCTCTCTATATGCATCTTCTACTATGATGAATAGCAAAGTCTAACCTGCATTTCGAATCAATATTTGAACATCCTCTCCAAAACCTATTTCTATTAACCAAATCATTAAACTCTAAGTATTGGTAAAATATTCCCTAACTTTGAAAATTATGACATTTATGGAAGAAATTTATAGTAATCTAGTTTTAAAAAGATCAGGTAGGTCTAAATTTTATTAGGAAGTAGTTTAGAGATATTTTGAATCAAAGAGACTAAACTATTTGAGAGAAATTTGAGAATAATGAAAGATGCAGTTTAAGTTGATATTTAGCGTGAGGCTATGTCAAACATTGTAATTTAAATTCAAACCTAATTTTGACTTCTAAAAGGAGACACAATCATGTCTTTAGGCTAAGTTGGTCAAATAATCTTCGTTCAAGACCATATCCCTTATTTAAATGAAATTTTACCCCTTTTTCTAGACTCTATTCCCTATTTTTTTTCAGTACCATTTTTCATACTTCTATTCCTTCTACCTAGAAAAATATTTAAAAAGAACATAAAAAACTACTAAAAAACTAAGAATATTTTTTCAAGGTGATTATAATTTAAAGAAGTCTTAATATTAAAAACTATAGTAAAATAAATTTAACCAAAAAAATTTAGATAATTATTCTTAATTAGAAGCACTAAATGAAAATCTAAAGTTCTTAAAAATTAAATTTAGCTAGGTTCTTTACAAGCAGGAGGAAGAAATAGTGAGCCATTTACTTTTTGAATGCTTATATGCCTCCAAATTATGGGCACATATCAAAAGATTAACTATCATATCTTTTCCATCCACCACTTTGCAAGACTTGATACTGTAGTGTTGTAGGCATCACAAGAAGAAAAGAGTGGACTAGATAGTTGTGAAGTTGACATTTAATGAAATAATTGACATCTTATGGATGGAAAGGAATCAGAGAATCTCCACTAAGGAGTCAAGAGATTCCCAATACCTTTCTCTAATAACTATCAACTCTATAAAAGAGTAGTTAATCGCACATTAGAGGCAACTAGTATACAATTGGGACACTACACTAGAAGTTAATACCTCAGTTCTATAGGCCTAGCAATAATTAAGAATTACAAAGAATGAAGGAATCATAATGTAATTAGAGATCACTTAGCAATAGCTAAAAGTAAACGCAAGTTAACAAAGATCACTTACAGAAGCATAAAGCAAAGAAGTTTAGATCCAATTCCTCTTGGAGTAATCCACAGGCATATAAAGTAAGGTGTCAACCAATAAGGAAAGTAATAATTTGTTTAGAGAAAGAACATGCAAGTCTAGATTTATCAAAAGTAGAGTATGTATGCAAAGAACAAGGATTATGAGTGTATGTTATATGTGGATAGTTAAGAACTCTAGTAATTAAAAGCCACAATATTTTAAAAGATAGACTACATGTTTCCTTGAAATATGATAGAATAATAGACTTGTTTATAAGAAAATTTTTGATCATACTTAAATGGATGAACTACATTTTGTTTTCTTTTTTTAAAAGTTCTTCTTTTCTATCATTTAGCTACATTGCTTATTTAATATCGACTATATGATGGGATAGTATACTTATGCCCCCTTCATTTAGATTTATGTATGTGACAAATGAAGGTCTCATTCCTTTAGTAGTTAAGCTTTCTCCTCCCTATATCATCTTTTGCATTTGTGGCCCTAAATCATATTCCCTTTTGTCATCCTTTTTTTTATATGATGCAATACCCCAATACATCTTACTTTACAATTTTGTTGGATAATAATATATTTTAGCATTTATTATGTTAATACCATAATAGTAATTATCATAACAAAGAGAATGATTTCTCTCATTTGAAGTGTTGAAAGTGATCTCTTCTCATTTCATTTTCTCCTTTTTTTAAACCTTTTTTGGTTCCTCATAACTATTCGTATTAATTACTAAAATCACTCATTTAATTTCAATTCCATCTTACTTGGCAAGGATCCTTACCCCCTTATTTGATAAAATTGGCAAACTTACTATTTGAAATTCTAAATTCTTATTTGAAGTCGCTAATTGATCAATCTTCAACTTTATTCTTTCAAAACAATTATAAACCGTATGAGCTAGTTTGTCAATAGCTAACTCCTAAGCTACTTTTCCTTCTTGTTGTGTTGGGAGTCTTTATTAGAACTATAGGGCTTACTTGGTCTTAAATTTACCCCAGTTTCTTAGTTTGTCTAACCAAATTTTAGATAATTTTGCACTCCATCTTACTTGGCAAGGATCCTTACCCCCTTATTTGATAGAATTGGCAAACTTGCTATTTGAAATTCTAAATTCTTATTTGAAGTTGCTAATTGATCAATCTTCAACTTTAATCTTTCAACCTAATTGGAAGCCATATGAGATAGTTTGTCAATAGCTAACTCCTTAGCTAGTTTTCCTTCTTATTATGTTGGGGGTATCTTGTCTTCATGGAGCAAGAAGAAGAAAATTAAAAGACAAGAAAGATGGAAACAAAAAGAAGAACGTAGGCTAGATG
>JANSVA010032466.1:0-14176 GCA_025504915.1 Erythroxylum reticulatum | reverse complement strand
TTTCTTTCAACTTTTGGAAATGGTTTCTTAACCATTTTAGCTTGAATGCACACTTCACAAGTTTTATCATTATCATGCTTGTAAGATATTAAATCATGTATGGACATAAATTTAAGTGTTGTATTGCTAACATGTGCAAGTCCATCATGCCATAATAATAATGATAATAATAATTCAGCCATATAAACCAACACATTTGTATTATTAATGCTTAACTTAAACATTCCATCACAAGCATATCCCTCTTTTTACAAACCAAATTGGCTGAAATGAGATTCTTAGTAATCTCAGGTATATGTAAAACATTAATCAATAACAACTTCTTTCCTAAAGTAAAATCCAGTTCTACACTACCCTTTCCCAAAACCTTTACGGCATTGTTGTTTACTATAAGAACTTCTTGGCCTTCATCAATATGTTCATAAGTCTTAAATAATCCTTTATTGTTGCAAACATGTACCGTGGCTCTAGTGTCTAACAACCAATCATTAGTAACTTTGTTAGAGGCCATGTGAAATTCAGCGATCATACTAATATGCAAATCCGAAACCATTACAACCAAGTCATTAATTCCAAGGTCAACCATATTTGCATTATTAGTATTGTGGGCACTACCATCTTGTTTTTGTTTCCTTAGAAACCAACAATCCTTTTTGTAATATCCCTTTTTACCACAATTCAAGCATGTCTTTCTTTTCTTAGACTTTTCAGCCTTCAGTTTTGAAGCATTCGCTATATCGAAGTAATTTCTTTTGTTTCCACCGCTTTTATTACCTTGCTTCCCTTCAACATAATTAACTTTTGTTGTAACTTTAGAAACATTCCTTTTAATAAGACTTCTCGTCTCTTCTTCTATCCACAAATGTTTCTGAATTTGCTCAAGAGAGAAGTCCTCGATGGTCTGCAAAAGCTTTTTCCTATAATCATTCCAACTAGGAGGAAGTTTGGAGATTATTCCTCCTACTTGCAATGACTCAGGAACTTCCACCTTTAAGTCTTTAAGCTTGGAAACAAGAAGTTGTAATTCATGTACTTGGTCCATTATAGACACATTATCAACCATATTAAACTCAAAATATTTCATAATCAAAAATTTGTCCACACCTTGTTTTTCGGTATTATACTTGAACTCCAAAGCCCTCCATATTTCTTTGGGTAAAGTAATTGATGTGAACAACTTATAAAGTCGATCAGAAAGATTGTTGAAAATGTGTCCCCGATATAGTAACTCCTCTTCTTCCCATTTCTTGCTTGCAGCTTTTGTTACTTCATTATCATTCCGTTGAGGGGTTGGAAGATCTTGCAAATTCGGGTCTAAGCAATATGCAATTTTCAATGTCTTCAAGAGAAACATCATTTTGTCCTTCCATCGTGTGATATTCGTGCCATCAAAACAATCCAACTTCATGTAACCTTGATTTATGATACGTTTTGAATCCATTGCAAAATATTTCATTAAAATTGTTAGAAAAGTGGGTTCAAGTTGGATGGATTGAGGCGAGAAAAATTACTATCTTTAAGGAAATATTTACCCCCACTAGTTGCTGCAAAGT
Source organism: Erythroxylum reticulatum (assembly GCA_025504915.1). Taxonomy (NCBI): domain Eukaryota; kingdom Viridiplantae; phylum Streptophyta; class Magnoliopsida; order Malpighiales; family Erythroxylaceae; genus Erythroxylum; species Erythroxylum reticulatum. Next base: position 12,623 of record JANSVA010032466.1, on the reverse strand, counting down.
TTTGCTAAATTTCCTTCTAGGATATAAGCCAGCGTTACCAGGCTCGGATGAAAAAGACTATCTACGAGCTCGCCCGATCCAAGATGACCTTTTTGCTAATTAGGGTTTGGAATAGCAGTAGTCAATCCTCTAAGTTTCTGTCACTTCACTTCACAGAAAAACAACAATTGATTCAATTGTTCTACAATTTTCAAGTATTTGTCCATACAATTGTTGAATTTAGTATGTTGAAATTCTAGGGTTAATCAATTGTATTGATTAATTATGAAATTAATCTGTAATTTCACGTTAAATTTCCTTCAATACGATGATCATAGAAGATGTCCTCGTGTATAAGCATTGCCGGGGATAATAAAATTTCCAGTTTCCCTTATTTAGCATCACCTTCTTGATGATGATGCTGATCCTTGCTATCATTTTTTTCGGCTGAACCTTAACAACTCGTGATCTTCCTCAAAACCGTGTGAGTCAAGTCTTTGCTTGCCATTCTCATAAGCTCTTTCTCTTCCGTTAACCCTATGCCTTGAAAGAGACATTTACGTCTCTTCGTGATTGATCCATGACCAACCATCTAGATGTCGTAATGCGAAGATATTTTGGCTGAGGCTGGGATAGACGCCACAACGCTAAGGTTGCAGAACTCGGTGGTTGACATGGTGGAGGCAAAAGACATGTGATGACATTCGCTCGCTGGTTTCTAAGAACTGGTCATCGTCGTCCATGTTGTTGTTGTCCCCGAGAGCATCCCAGTTCATGGTCAAAGTTTTCTTGCACCCTATGTTGGCACATTCGATGGAAGAAACAAAACATAAAGAAAATCAAGAATGGTACATCAAAAAAGAGTTCTTCTTTTTTGTCTTCGAAAGTGTTCTTTTTGATTTGACAATTTTTTTTAGGATAGCAGAGAAAATGGAATTGGAGTGGAAGAGAGGAAAAGAAGGGACGTGTTGAAGGGTCGTTACACAAACAAGCTTGTGTCAAAATAGAAGAAATTTTATTTCCTTTGTAACAAAAAAAAACAGACGAGTTCTAATGTGAGAAAAGTCGACACAACTTCCTTACGAGGAAGATAGTTTTCTTTGTGCGATTCTGAGTGTGTCTGGCTGAGAGCACCACCATAGTATAGAATCCCTCGATCTCGAGGGTCCTCAGGCCAAAAAAGGAAGACTCGTAAGAGGGATGATGACCCTCCATATCCTAAGGCAACCTATACCCAGGCAATAACAGGGGGTACCGCGGTCGACATCTAAGCACGACGGTAGGTTGGCCAGAGGACATTCTAATAAAGGTCGAAGACGAAGACATCACGCCAATCATCGGGGAGCTCAGGGGAAGCTTCATGCTACCCTATAAACTGAGACCCAAGCTTGATCAGCAGTGGGAGCTTGCAGTGGTGGTGAAGATTCTAGGAAGGAGAGTGGGTTACAATGTGTTAAACACCCCCCTGCGGAACCTTTAGAAGCTGCGAGGCCCCATGAAAATCATGGATATGGACCATGATTTTTTCCTGATTAAATTCCAGGAGGAAGGAGACTATTTGAACGTTCTTACTAATGGGTCGTGAGTGATATTTGGGCAAGTGATCACCGTCTAGCGCTGGCTTCCTTCTTTCCGTCCATCCTATGCCAAGATCACACGAGTTGTTGTTTGGATAAGGATTCCAAGTCTACCGATATCACAGTACCACCCGAAAATACTCACAGCACTGGGGAATCTCATGGGCAACATAGTGAGGATTGATGATGCCACATTGCAAGCGCAGAGAGGGCGGTTAGCCAGAATCGCGGTGAATATCGACTTAAACACTCCCCTGAAACCTAGCGTTGATCTGGATGGTGAAACGTTGATGATAACATATGAAGGTCTTCCCCATGTGTGCTACAAGTGCGGCATTGTAGGTCATTCTCCTAGTGTCTGTTCACGGAAAAATAACGAGTCTAGCGTCACTCCTTCGCCAGTGAACAATACTGGTGCAGCCGAGACAGAATAGAGGAGAACGTTTAAGGCATCTCTTGGGAGGCAGGTCGCTGGGACAGATAACGGCTATGGACCCTGGACCAATGTGCAAAGAAGAAGATTAAGACCAGTGACAGGACAAGTCCAGCCAAGGGAAAACAGATCGTGTGGTGAGAAATCAAAGGGTGGCTCAAGGTTTGCAGTTTTAGTTAACCAAGAGACTGCCAAGGATGAGACAGTGACAAACCTGGGTACTGTAACAAACTTCACATCTTATGCTCATTCTCATTTCATAACTTAATCACTCATCAATTTTTTAAATCATAACCAATTAAAAATCTATTAAGTTTCATGATCATCCAAAAACCAAAACACTCACGCATTTCATCACCTTATCTGCACATCTTTACTTTCAATTCTTCTACATTTCTAACTTTTGTGTTTTCTTCATTTATTCCTCTAACTATCACTTTAATTGCTCTTTCACATCATTACACATTTTCATTGATCATTCAACTCCAAAACTGGTTCACTATCCTATAACATTTTAGTCATCAATTCAAAGAAAATCACCATGTACGACACACTAAATCTCCTTACTCATTTTCCAGCAAATTTAAATATTACTGTTCTTAACCATTTAGCAGTGAACTAACGATGCATGTTTCATTTCATGCAAAATGCATAATCATAACAAGCTTACTTGTTTGAAACTCTAAAATCTTCAACCATCACAAAGTCCTAACTTTCATGCAACTCACATACCTCATCTTGAAGGTTGACAGGGAGGTTCGTTTTTTTTTCTTGGAATAGAAGAAAGAAATATCAGAGTGGAAGTGATGACACACAGAGAAAAGTAAGGTTTAACTTCGGTGAATATTTGATGAAAAGCTCTGGGTTAGAGGAACTCTAAAGAAAGAAGTTTCAAGAAGGATAAGGACAAGGACAGTAGCTAGCCTTTTAAGGCAATAAAAATCTTAAGTTTAGCCTGGACACCTATCCGTTTCTTATCCACTTCCCTTTATTAAAACTCACTTAAGTATAATTTACACTTAAGTTTATGACTTACTAAAACTACTGTAATCCCAAATGATAACCCCTTACTCACTTTCAAAATTTTCTCATAACACATCATTTCGAATCAACTTTACATGTTCTTTTTACCCTAACACTGAGGTCATTTTGCAACACTTTCTTCTAAAATCATATTCTCCTATGTCTTATGTCTCCATTGACACCAAAATCATTCAATTTGGTTCTATCCTCAATCATATTGAACCTTTTTTTGGGGGCAACTAGCATAACTTTCGCTATAGGTATCGAATCAAGATCCTTTTTAGATGGTTTGAAAGAGAACTTATAGGTCTATAACTTTCATGAAGACCTTGAAAGCAAGTTCTATGGTCTAGAGAGTAAAATTTGGACCAGACGATACAAAATGAACAGTACACAGAAGTTGTTTTACAATTAGCATAACTCTCTCTAGAGATATCAGATCGAGATCATCTTAGAATGGTTTCAAAGAGGACTTTAATATCTACATCTTTCATGAAGACATTAGAGACAAATTCTATCACCTGAAGGGTCAAAGATGGACCAGATGATAGCATCAGACGAATAGTGTACAGAAGAAGAAGTTTCGGTCACATAAGCAGAAAGCAGACGAAGCGATAAGCAGATGAAGCAATAAGCAGACGAAGCCAAAAAGTAGACGAAGCAATAAGCAGAAGAAGTAATAAGCAGACGAGGTGAAATGGGCAGACGAAACAAAAGTCAACTTAAGAGGAAGCAAAGTCAACTTCAGACAATGCAACTCTTAAGACAAAGCGGAGTCAACTCTTAAGACGAAGCAAAGTCAACTTAAGACGATGAAACTCTTAAGACGAAGCGGAGTCAACTTAAGATGAAGCAAAGTCAACTTAAGACGATGCAACTCTTAAGACGATATGATGTCATCACAGACAATGTGACATCATCACAGACAATGTAACATCATTACAGACGATACGCCTTTACAGACGATATATCTTTACAGACGATACATCATTCAAACGATGCATCCTTATAGATGATGTGACTTCATCACAGATGATACTATTTATACTCCTGAACTTCTTCACTCATAAGGATCATAACTTTCTACTCCATCATCCAAACTTCCATACTAGAAATTCTCAGTAAACTTCTCCAACGTATTTTCCTTAACTAAATCCAACACTTAAATTTTATTTCTAGTCTTTCTACTCCATTTCATTCCACTCATTCACTATAACCACAATCCTCAATCCATCCCATTACTATTCAATATGCCCGAAATGTCAACGAGTGCATGTACAATTATTTTCAAATGTGCATAGGTTCAAATTTACATGCATGGATGTTGACATTCTGCTGAGCATGAAATGCAAATTTTTCTAACTCTCACATTGCTATTCTCCCCATTTTTGAAACCGAGGTTCTAACCCTTAATATGGGGATGGGATGTTACATAATGAGATTCCTATCATGTGTAATTATGTTGGTATCTAAATTATCCCTAGTTATAGGATTAATAAGACGGAAAATTATTAATCCAAATAGACTAGCACATGTTATACTCCTTGATTAGATCAAACGGTGGATCTCATAAGCTGTAAGCATGAGTTTTTTAGGGTTAACATATGGATGCTTGCTAGGAGTAGTAAGTACATTAGATGAGCTACCATGAGACAATCATATGGATAATATAGTCTAGTGTCAATGATAGTCTCATCATAGCAATGGTGCAAATATCTTTAGACTTGAGGTGCTCAAGGATATCTTAGATCCTAATCCTGTACTTTAACGTCATTCCTCATTCCCTCTTAGAAGTTGCTCATAGGTTGGTGATTGGGTACAACTTGAGGTATTTAAAGGTAACTAATTAGCCAATAAAGGATTCACCACTCGTGATAGAAGGAGATGATACCCATAGCCTCTTTTCAGGATCATTACTTAGGAATCTCTGATCATAGTGGAAATGTCATGAAGATAGTCTTTAATGATATATCTAATTAAGTAATGAGCCTTAGGGACAAAAACTAACATTACTTGTGCTAGATATGATGTAGTCAGTCTAGTAGGAGTTGACACTTTGACCATACTCTAAACCAACTGGGGTATAGATGGTGAAAGAATGAATTGCACAGGAACATTGTTTGTAGAAGGGTTTATAGTCAAATCATTGACTTTTTGGTCAATTGAGGGCTATGATGTGTTACTAGATACTGCTCATGACTTGCTTAAATTAAGTGTTAATTCAAGTTGCCAACATAATCGAGAACCTAATGGGTCACACGCATTAAAGATGTGAAGAATGAGTAAAATGGTTTTGGATGGGGATCCAAAATATGAGAGATGCATGACTAAGCTACACATGTATAGTAGTTTAGGGTCATTTCATTGTGAATCATATGATACATGTGAATCTTGCTTATTAGGTAAGATGACAAAATTACCATTTACTAAGCAAGATGACAAAATTACCCTTTAAAAAAGGGGTGGAAGTTTCATGCTAAATTAAGTGGGAATCATTTAATTACCACTAACTCTCTATTGATGTTGGAGGTTATAGGAAGGCAAAAAGGTGTAAGAAACATCAATTTTTGTGCAAGTGTTATGTGAAAATAAGACATTTTTGGTGAAGTGTTCATCATCTTCTCCCACTCTCTACAAATACGCTCTCAAAGAATACATCACAAAGTTAGCACTTCGTGTGTGTTCTAGCCATTCTTCCTAAAAGGTTTTAGGCTTCACTATTTGCATGGATATCATTAGAGACGTCCTCCTTTGGTCATTGTGGTTTACAACAACCTGAAGAGGTAAAGATAACGAAGAACAAAGGAGATTGTAAGGTACACATCTTAAGTTACAGCTAATGGAACTTGAAAGTTCTTGGCTTTTTGGGTTTTGTTTTATATTTTCACTGTTGTTTTCTATTTTTGATGCATATAATGTAAGATCAAAACCCAACATTTTCCATTTATATGTCCTTCACTAATTTCATCTCTTTCCAATATGGGACTTTTACTTACACTTGACATCCCAATAATTTCAAGTCTTAAAGTTGTTACTATTAAGCATTAAACTACTATTAATTATGGTAGTCACAAAAGAAGCATTAACAATACCATTTGTACAGAAAACAACATATGAAGCACTATCTACTCACATATATATGCAAGCATAACCAAATAGTGATTAATTATTTCAATAATAACAACCCATCTCAAGATAACTGGAGTGACATCGAATCTAGTCTTTAGATAAAGAATCAAATCATAATTGGTTATCTTAGTGTAGTAATCAAGTATTGATGATAAGATGCAGTCAAGTACTTAGCCTTCTTTTGAGCTGATTTAGTACTCATAATGGACAACCAATAATCTTCACACACTCATTACCACATGTGCATATAAGTCTTTTCCAAACAACAGTCTTCCTTTGGGTTGACATGTTACCTGTGTGAACTTACAAGTAAGAAAGGAAGGGGAAGATAGAGAGTGAACACATGCAGAAAAAAAGAATTGGTGCAAAAGTCACAAAATTAAAAGAACATGTAATATTCTATTTGTTTGATGTATAATCAAGCAATAATAAATGAAGGCCATATAATAAATACCCAATAAAGGTTATGAATCTTTCAAACTAATGGAACTTGGTCACTAATTCACTGTTTGAAAAGGAAGTTGTGATGGAGTGAAGAGTGTGGAGGAAGTTGGTGGCTGGACATTGAAGTAGAGGGAGCACATTGCACATTAAAGGAGGATCACATTAGAGTTGGAGGCACACTAGAGGAGGAACATTTAGCACATTGAAGGAGAGTAGACTACATAGGCAATTTAGATTAGTTGAAATTAATCTACAATGCCTCATCGAATATATAACCTAAGAGAAGAGAAGGAGAAGCTTTTGAAATGTCAATCAACTTCTTGTTAGAATGGGTCAAGTTGAGTTCAGATATGGGGGCTTGAGTTTGAGTTTGATCCGAAACTTGCTTCTTAAAAATATAAGGTTTAGGTCAGGCTTGTTGAATTTATATCGAATCAGGTTGAGTCCGGCCTTATATATCATTCATAGTTGTTTGTATAAAAAGAAACACACACACACACCTTAATAATCCACAATCGTAAAATTTTACAACAGAGGTCGCTTTGGTGACAATACTTCTTCACCTAATCAAAGTAAAAAAATTAGACATACTTAACTTTAAAATTATTTGAAATTAATTACTAACCATAAGCAAATAAAATATATACAACACTAAATACACATAAACTAAAGATAATTAATCCATATAAACAAAAACATAATAAACCAAATTATGAATTTGTTGCAAATAAATTATGCCCAATAATAATAAATATGCCACAAAACAAAATTATTATTATTGAATAAAAATAATTTTTATGCCAGAAAAGAAATAATAATAATAATAACAAGAATGTTATTATGTTTATTGCGACAATTAACAAAAAACAGCCTGTTATAATCAAATATATAACAAAACTATGGAAACCAAATAACACTTGAGCCAACAAATGCTATACTATGGATTTTAAAATCTTGAGTCCATTAAAACCAAATTGACCACCAAATGTAAATTGAAGGCTTATGTCTTAAGGGGTCCACTTGTAATAAGGGGTGCTTGTTTCATACGTTTGGGAATGAATAATGGGTATGGAATAAATAATAAGTATTTGGTTTTATATTATGATTATAGAAATCGTGTTTTCATATCTGACTTTCAAGGATTAGTCCATACTCCCGAAATATAAGAGGAATGAGTCTCATTCTGATCTAAGGTTAAGTGTCACAAATGTGTCAGTCTTTGTCACGCCTGTCACGCTTGTGACTTTTTTTTTAATTAAATGTAGTTAAAATATAATTAAATGATTCAATATAATTAATTAATTGATTAATCAATTAATTAATTAAAATATAATTAATTATATTTTCTCTTTTTAACAATTAAAAATAATAAAAATATAATAAAAATTGTTGTAAAACAAATTTTTGTTTCTCAAAATTTTAATAAAATTTTATTTCTCAATATTTTTAACAAACCAAGAACTATCAATGGTAATGATAATCATTAATTCCTCTTAACTAATCTTCATGATTATAATAATTATATCTATTCTCATTCCTCGCTATATTCAGGGGGTGCTTGCTTAAAAGAAATGGGAATGAGTCAATGGGTAAAGAATCAAAAACATTGGTTAGTTATTTATTATGATTGAATCAACAATTATTTGATATCCTTCTTTTCGGTATTACTCCATACCCCCCATATACCAAAGGAATGACTTTCATTCCTTATTAACAGGGCAAGTGTCACGGGCGTAAGACTCTATGTCATAGGCGTGACACCAGTTATTTTCTTTTTCTAATTTTTTCAATTAATTTAATTAATTAAAATATATATAATTAGTTAATTACAATGTAATTAATTAGAATATAAATTCATTAATTAATTAGAATATAATTAATTAATTAAAATATAATTAATTAATTAAAATATAACAAATTTTTATTTCTCAATGTTTTTAACAAACCAATCACTATCAATAGTAATAATAATCATTTCTTCATCTTAATCAACCATCATAATTATAATGATTATATTCATTCTTATTCTTCACTATATTCATTCTCATTTCTATTACCGTTCTCCCGTGTGAACCATTCACCCCCATTACTATTATCATTTTCCAATTTGAGCCAATCGCCCCCTAAGATTCATCCTTTTGTCACACATTTGTAAACTTTTTTCAAGAATATACAACACAATTTCATCACATAGATTTTTTAGGTGATTATGGCTCCATTAATACTAAATTAAAGTAATAAAAATAGTTTATACATATAAAGAGTTACAAATGAAGAACATGTAAGTAAATCTTATTAGAGTATTGTTTGAGAAGAAGAAATATGTCAAAAGTGTACCTGAATCTATGAGTAAAAAATGAAAGAGTTGTGACAAAGAACTGAAAGGTTTCAAAATCTTGTGATTGAACAAATTTGCACAAAATGGTAGGTCAGAATTGTTGTCAAATTCGATAAAATAAATTGTTCAAAGACATTATACTCATTTTATGAAACTTATGAGTGTAATTATTGACCTAACCTGTCATTAATTAATAATTTCCTCCAAAAATTTTAGACCTATGTTTATATATTAGTCTTCACACTTCTATAGTTACATGATATGAATAATTAAAAGAATTGGATTACTTCTATCATGTCCTTAAATCTTATAATAAAAATATTTATATGATTATTTGTTATAATATATGTACTTTTACACCCTCTCCCGTGCAATAGGATAATAGGATCCGACCCTAGTGTTAACACCTTTTCTACCAACTTCGGTGCACTTCGAAAGGTACCTGTAACTAAAGAAAAGACAAAACAGCAAAGGAAGAATGCAACAGAAAAATCTATGTCGTATGGAGCAATATGTGAGAAGCAAGAAAACATAAGAAAAATGTGTAAAATGCGTATCCGGAGAAAATGAAAAGCACGATAGCTAAAGAGGAGAAGAATGATAGAAGAACAAATTAGTGGCTCGTATATATAGAAGGAGAGGAGAGGTAATAAAAGACATCAAAATACATTAAGGTCTTCTGGTGAACGTTGCATAACAAAGGAGGTAATAGTGTCATGAACATTATTGATAGTAAACAATAAAACGTTAGGAATGTTAATAATAAATAAAAGGAATGAATGTTATGGTAACTAATAACTACATGGTGAGTAAGGTGATGGCTGGATGAACCTGCAATTATATATGAATTGCATTGGCATTGAGGTGGAGCGACGAAGTTGTATGGCTTTACACGATGTTAAAATTATTATTATTTTCCTTCATCAACTACCGGTCTAACTCAGTCGGTAGAGCGTAAGGATCTTAACCTCGTGGGCTTGTAATTCATATTTTGTTCTTTTACCATTTTAAAAGTAATTTGTGACTTTTGGGTATTAACTAGGAATGAAAATTAGAGATTGTAATGGGCTGAGTCAGGTTTAGGTTGCTTCTGTCTAGACCGGGTTTGACTTTACCTTTTTAAAAAATTAAAAAATGAAATTTGTGATTTTGGGTATTAACTAGGAATGAAAATTAGGGACGATAATGTGTCGGGCCAGACACGGAGTTATTAAGTAGGAATAAAATTAGGGATTGCAATTGGCCGAGCCAGGTTCAGGTTGCTCCGATACCAACCCAATTTGACTTTATTTTTTTAAAAGATTAAAAAACAACATCGACTTTTAATTGTTTAAAGAAATAAAGTCAAACTTAAAATGACGTCGTTTTGTACCTTTTCGTAACACCAAACCGGAGTTCGGTCTATAGCCCAATTAAACCAAGCAATCTCAACCTCTACCCTTGGCCCGGTTAACCAAGGCCAAAGTCGGTCGGTCGTGCCTGCCAAGCCTCATTTGTCATCCTTAATGAAAATGTGAGAATGAGTATGTATAATTCGAAATCAGAAAAAACAAATAATTGTTTTTTATATTTCGTTTAACCTGAACCTTTCTATTTGAGAATTTAAAATTAATTTATTGATTTAGACACTATGTGTTTTGATTGATTCTTATTAGAATATCATTATCAACATTGTATATTATTTTATTTATTTATTTAATAATAAATTTATTTTATTTCAATGACTTTATATCATAAAATAAGTTTATTGTGATTTTTTAATTGTATTCTTATAATAAAAATCATACACAATTCTTTAAAAATAATAATTTGTTGAATCATTAAAAATAACTTTAATTGTTTCTTTATTAAATACAAAATTTTTATTAATTAATAATAATAATTAATTATTTGCAAAATCAATCATATAATAATCAACCAAAAGTAAAAGATTGTTATTACTATTCTTAATATTCCATGGTATAAATATTAACTTTTATAATTCTGATTCTAGTGATTGGATACTAAACATGTAGTAATTTATTTCATATTCCGATTCTTATTTTTTTACTCTTATTCTAATCTTTTTATTTCAATTATTTTATTACTGATTAACAATCCAGAGTTTACTTTGAGGAAGATGCCTAAACATAAAAAACCAATTATAAAGTAGAACATTTAAATATATTCGTGGAATTTTTCTTTTTATAAAGAAAAGAAAATGTCTGCCACTGGATGAGAAGAACCAAAAGCATAGGATGGATGGGAACCACTATTTGTCTCTTCAATAGTCTTGTTCGATACACTAACCTCTCAACAACAAGCAGACTCAAAATTTCAAAATGTTAGTACTTGACAGAATGCTTTAAATTGTTTACGTCACTTTCCTATTAATGAAGAATCTTTGATTTTTTAAAAAAAAGTTTAAGACAACTTAAAGTTTTGATGCGATAAGTATCATGTTCTTGAAGTTAAGAGTGCCTGAATTTATATTTTTGCGAGTGAGATTTTTTCAATTCTTATTCCACAAATTTATAAGCCACATCTTAGAAGATCTCGTACTCCTACTTTTGTCGATGCTTCCACCACCTATTCTTTCAATATCAGAACATTTACAGTGATTCACTGTTTCTTTTGTTGTGGGTAGGATGTTCGTAAATTCAAGGCTCCGTTTAAGGAAACGAATGCCCCTTATTGCAGTACCAAATAGGCCCCGTATTCACATGATCAATCAATCCCTCAATCGCACGGCTATAGTAATATGCGGGTGAAATCAAGATCTGTGGACGGTTGATATTCAAAGAATCACTCTCAACTGCCTATACATGAACCCATTTGCCTTCTCTTCTCATAAAAGGTAACAATCATCTTTTCATATTTTCTCTCACACATAGCCTTGTGTCTTTGAAAATGTCTGGCTGCGAAGGAAATTGTGGCTTTGGCAACCGCGGAATCAAAACTTTTAAGGCTTTCAAAAGTTTTGAGTCTTTTGACAGCACAGGAAACTGTAGCAGCGGAAGCAAAAGTTTTAAGGCTTTGAAAATGTTCGACGGCGGAGGAAACTGTAGCTGCGCCTGCGGCTGCAAGTGCGAAAGCGGAACTTTTAAGCTTTTGAAAATGTATGGCATTGGAGGAAACTGTGGCTGTGACTGTGGCCGCGACTGTGACTGTGACTGCTAGTGCGGAAGCTTGGACGAACACCGGAAGACTCCCCTCGCCAGAGCGGAAACCGGCGTCGCTGCTAAAGATTTAAGCGCAAGTGGATTCCTGCACTTGAAAATAAAGCTGTCGGGGATGGGTCAAGGCCGTCCAGGAGGTTTGGGCCTGCATAGCAAAAATAAGGTCTAGTTTTGTAAATCGAAATAAAAAAATAGGAATAAGAAAAACGGGAATCAAAACTGGAATTTTATTCTTATCGTAAAATTTATTCATAATTTTTTTTAAATTAATAATTTTATAAATGTAATATTATCTATTTTAGAAACTAAAGATTAGTTTATTTATTTATTTAGTTTATTTAATAATCATTTTATTTTATCTTATTTCAATGATTTTATATCATAAAATAAGTTCATTATGATTTTTTAATTTTATTTTTATAAGAAAATTTATATACAATTATTTAAAATTAATAATTTATTGAATCATTAAAAATAATTTTAACTATTCATTTATTAAATACAAAATTTTTTATTAATTAATAATAATATAAAATATTTAG
>JANSVA010032429.1:0-34874 GCA_025504915.1 Erythroxylum reticulatum | reverse complement strand
AGAGAGTAGACTCCTAGCTCCAGAAGGACTTTTCCTGCCGTGTAGATCGTGTTGGCAAGAGAGGTCATGGCTCACAGATCGGTCAGCTGGGACTTTTGGTGGATGACCTAGTTGGGCCTTTTCGTATTAGATTTCTTTTGGAGTGATGTATAAACAGTGAACTATGATAGATATGTAAATTTCTGATTTTGATGAAATGAAATGAGGAAAGCTTATGGTTTTAAAAAGGTAGTGATTTTTATATTGATGTATGATTATTATGATGCCATGTGAAGTATTGTAATGATTTTTTGTAGCTCACCCTTATCGTAGGATATATATCGGAATAACCTACGAGCGTCCCGATATATACCCTGTGGTAAAGGGGCGCTACAGATCACAAGTCGCGATCGTGCTTCAACATGATCATGACTTCACTGCTAAGGGTCACGAGTTGCAATCTTGTTGATAAGGTTAGCGAGTCACGATTCAGCACGATCTCGACTTCGCTTATGAATTCACAGGTCGCAATTGTGCAGACGTGTTTTTTCTGGAAAATGATTGCTTTTGAAAATCTATCATTCAATTCCATGTAACTTCTTTAACCGATATCCAAATGACTTGATTCTTAAACCATTAGACTCATAGCACATTTTTCTACCTATACATAAAAATTGATAGATTTTTTGATAGATTTGGAAAGGATTTATTGAATGAAAGTGAGGGAATCTGTTGGAATAGTGTGACTCGGAATATTTCATTGAACATACTTCAGTATTTTCATTATATCTTAGTCAGTAGAGCTTCGAATGAGATAATTATTGATTCTGATTAAACTAGAGTCATAAGGATTTAGATTGCCTGAAAGGATTGAATTCTAATTCTGCCCTTAAGAATTTAAGAATGGGATTGGAAATTGAGATAAGAATTCTGTTGAAGCTTAAGTACATTATGAGATCTTTTAAATATAACTTTCAGTATATATAACTAAATGGAATGAACTTGGTATCGTTATAAACTAAAAACTTGGTAGAACAACTTTATTTGAGGAAGTGTTATCAAATTACCTCATCTTTATAATGTTAATATCTGAGCAAAGTCTACCCAAAAGTTGGTTGTGAGATAAATCTAGATTGAGCCATTGAGTATGGTTTCACATAATGGATAATGTGACAAGATTAAGGATAAGAAACCCGGGAATTTTTCATGAATACACATCATACATATTTGGTATCCATGAATATGCATAAATGATTTCATAATCATGCACAATGGTAATATGTGTTTGTGTTAAATGTTATAGAGGAACACATAGAGCGACCAATTCCAGATATTGTCGGGACTTCGAGGCAATAAGCAAAAAGGGAGCTTTTGTAAGTAATTCTTAATGAATATTCATAAGAAATTCAATAAGTAATCCTTGAGTATTTTGTAAGTAATTTAGATGGTCTCTTCTGTTGGTAATATAGTAAGAAGTTTTTGATGCTTTTGCTTTGACTGTTTTGTTTGCTATTGATTTCTCCATTAAATGATTTGCAAGGCCATCAATAATCTTTAGGATGCTCACACTTTACTTTATTCTATTTAGTACTGATTTGAATTGTGTTTTATGCTAATTGTGTTATGAACTTGAGACAATGAATGTTCAAATTTTTTTATGCCTGTAAATATGATTGACTAATTATTATGCATATGAAATGAACTTGTTTGGTTTTGTAACTGTCAAATCCTAAGTCGTGCGTAAATAGGTATGCCTAGAAGGGTCTGCAGCTACTTCTGGACACTTCGGTCTCTTCTGGACAATTCGATGTTAGGACTTCGGTCTCTTTTAGACACTTTAGTATTGGGACTTCGGTCTCTTCTGGACACTTTTATGTTGGGACTTTGGTCTCTTTTGGATACTTCAGTTTCAAAACGTCGGTCTCTTCTAGAAATTTCAGTGTCGGGACTTCAGTCTATTTTTTTTAGTGATGTCAATCATCGTATCTTCTGTATAAGTCTCGTTACTCACTTCTGTTCATGGATTTATAGTCTAATTCGTTTTATAATTTGATCTCTGATAAGGTTTGATAAGCAACAAACCATATGATGGGTTAACACCCTATTCTAAAAATATGTTCTAGAGGGAGTGAAAAGCTCGTCTCTTTCTAGTTTCAATGTTTGTTTATCCCCCTAAATTAAGAAAAAATTTTGATATTAAAGAGTGGTGCTAGTAGCCATTTAATATGATGACCTAATTATGTAAATAGGAGTACTTATGAGAAAGTATTTTCACTCGTGTCAAAAAGGTTAAGTTACTTTTCAAACAAGCCTCTAATTTCTCCTTTGTTATTTTAATGCCAGTGTTTCGCTTTTCTTTTAATAAGAGTTTTAAAAATGTTAAAAAGTTAAACCATCTTCCATATGTATGTTCACATTATGCACTAGATTGATTTTTTTGAAGTAAGTTAAAGTTTGAAGGATTATGGAGTTGAATTGAAGAGATTTATTTCTTGTTGCAAGTAGTTAAATGCCTAACAAATTAATTAACTTTTCAATTGCATGAATAATGAAGAATTTTGATTAAAGTGTTGGATTTACTAAATTTATTCCTAAAGTTATGAATTATTTAAATAATGAACAATTTTTTTTGAACTAATGGATTTACTAAATTCATTACTAGAGTTGCCAATTATTTAAGTTAAAAGAAATGAAATTAATTTAATTAAGGACAAGTAAATGATTAATAGTGGGGTAATTTAATAAGTGTTGATTAGGATATAATTTTAGTATGATTTTGAGAGATTTGTGTTTGTGTTTGGATGGTTTATATTAGATTTGGAACTCAATATGACTTATATTTCATTTGTAAGCCTTGTTTTAATTGCCCAATGAGAAAGGAAATAAATTAGGAAAGTTTGAGATATGTTGGAGAAGTTTTGGAAAGATTTTAAAGGAATCATAGGAAAAAATGGATTTGTGATCTTCCCGTGTTAGTCCCTAATTCATTATATTTCTTTAAGAGTTTGCTGTATGAATAATACAAATGAAACATGTATACACGTTCATAGCCTTAAGACTTATTTTCTCAAGATAAACACTCAGATGTCGAGTTGATCTTGTATAATAACACAAACCTAATTATGAAGTATGTGAGGGTAATTAAGAGGCCAAGTAAAATATATATAGAATAATCATCAAGGGGCATAGATTCCTCACTTGGGACAAGAGCTATAAGCAACTAACCTTCTTCCTTCCAATTCAAAGGGGATATTGAGGCCAATTAACATGTTTGGGAATTGATAAATGTTAGTGATTTTGTTCCTACCTCTCTCTTAAAATTGATTATGTTATTTGGTGTTTAAATTTTAGGATTTTGTTCCTATCTCTCTCTTAATATTGATTATGTTATTTGGTGTTTAAATTTTAGATAGGGCCTATTAGATCTTTCAGTATGGATTTATTGCCAAAATCTTGATTACAATCTGCATTTATTGTTCATGTAATTCAACTGAGGTAAACTAATGACTATGTATCATTAAGGATATCATTTAATAAGTTAAATAACACAAGCTTATGTGATTATTGCTTAGATTAACTTGTTTTCTTAATCCTTAATATGGCTATGACGCGATATCTATAGAGCTTCTTCAGGACTGTTTGATAGCTAGATCTAATTAAAGATCTTATTTTAATTATTTATAATTTAAGAAAATTTGGGATTAATAGAGCTTATTGGTAATACATGGTTAGTAGTTTCAAATAGAGGTGTGAGAACAACAATACAATGTGTTATACATATTCATGTAAAGGTTGACATTAAACTAACAACTAAACTTAAACCCATCAATTACTAATAAAATTGTGTATTGTTTGATTTAATTTGTCTTTAGTAGTTCATTTTTTTGCTTATATCAATTAAATTAATCCAAACCCTTAATCTTATTACACTGACTAGTTCATTACATAAATTAGTCATGCACTCTCTATAGTTACGTTCCTTTCTTATCATTACTATAAGTTTAGTTGTGTAGAGTTAAAATTTAATTTTTGGTGTGTTTGGCATACATGATAATTTTGACATCGTTTTAGGAAATGGAGTTGATTTAGTTTTGGTATTTGATATTAACTAGGAGTTTTGTATATTTGTTTATAACTGGTTTTTATATTTGTTTCTTGATCTTTCAATGTTTTTTAGTTTTTATGCATAATAGTGACTAGGTCTTCCCCTCAAGATCCTTTGCAATTTCATCTAGAGATTAAAAGAACATTGGAAAGATTGCATAGGTAGATTAGAACAACTTAATGAAAAGAGAAAGAAATTAATTTGGAAGAAGTTATGGTCAATCTGAGAACTCTAAGTAAGTTGGCTGCCCCAAACTTAAACCAAAGATCTCTGTTTATTACTTTCCTAAATTCTATTATATATATTAATTTTGAGCTTATGTTTGGTTTGATACATATTTTGCATAATTTTTGTAGTCTTGTAGGTGAGGATGCTCATATGCATCTTAAAGAGCTTGGTTTGTCTTAATATGAAGCCTCTAAGGGTGACAAAAGAGTAAATATTGTTGAGAGATTTTCCATTTTCGCTAAAAGATGTAGCAAAACATTGGCCTTTTGATTTTCCTTTATAGAGTGTTACCATATGAAATGAAATGAAAATTTTATTTTTAGAGAAATATGTTTTAGCATTTAAGATGGCTAATTTAAGTAAATAAATTTCTGGAATAAAACATCTTAAAGAATCCCTCTATAAGTATTGGGAGAATTTTAAGAAGTGTGCCAGCTTTCCCATTATAATATCATAAGATAACTTTTTATCCAAAATTTATATTAAAGATTATTGTTTATGGATAGGAGTTTAGTTGAAGCAGTGAGTAGTGGAGCATTTGGTGAGAAGACCCTTAAGGAGACAAGAAATTTAATTGAGGCTAAGATAGCAAATTCACAATAGTTTGGAATTTGCAATGTTTTTCACACAGTAAATAAGGTAAACAGTTCATCCATCAAACGTTGTTTAGATGAACAAACATCTTTTATTAGACAGATTGCTATAAGGTAGGCACAAGTGAAAGTTTATGGGATATGTGTCAATGTGAACCATTTGACAGATGGGTGACCATTTATAAAAAGGGAAATGTCGAGCATGTTAATACTATGGGAGGAAAATTATCCCAATAGTACAATCAATATTCTCAGATCTATAATCGAGGAAAATTATCCCAATACTAGAATCAATATTCCTAGATCAATAACTAGGTTCTAGACAATGTCAAAATATAAGAAGGTCATGATGAGTGAGAATGTTTCTATGGTCTTCCTAAAAAAATTACCTCCTAGGTTTAAAGATCCCTATATGATCGCTATTCTTGGTAAGATTGTTAATACTATAATTAAAAGAGTTATGCCAAATTTAGGAGCATTGATAATGTTATACCTTATTCTATTTATTCTTCTTTAAAATTATGTCACTTAAAAAAAATATTGTTATCATACAATTTCATGGTCACACTTAGCTTATCAAAATGGAATGGTTAAGGATGTTCTAGTGCAGGCAAATGGATTAGTTTTTCCTATAGATTTGGATATGGTAGATATGTGCCATGAAACATTTTAACATTTTTGATTCCATAAAACACCCATAAGTGTAATAGCCCATTTTCCATATTGAAGATTAGAACCTTAGATTATTGCACATAGCCATATCATTAAGAATTCATGAAATACATTTTATTCACAAGTATATCATTAGTATACACACATGAATTATGATATAGTACACATTGCAAAGAGTGTATATGGAATCAATTGAGTTATTCAGGGGTATAAAAGGGTGAAAATGATCATGGTATAAATTATGTGTTGTTTATGTCTTGAATCTTGGTTTGGTGGATTATAAGTAGTAAACTTGGAATTTATTATTACAATTAGAAAATTGACAAATTAAAATGTACATTTAGACTAGGAAAAATGCCAAGTGGCAAGACAAGTTGACATGGAAAATTAGGATGATTAGGCTTATAATTGAGTGACATTTTGCATAGATAAATGAGTGACATTTGGCATAGGTAACTAATTGAAAAATGATAGTTGTGTTTAAGTGAAAATGGCATAGTATAAGTGTGACATGTGGCAGCATATATAGGATAAACGGATTGCATGTAAAGGTTACAAATGCTAATGTACAAAGGTGACACCTAGCCCCCAATGTGTTAAGCTTCAGCAGGGATAGTTTCTGCTGCCTTCATTCTTCCTCAGCACCAAATTTCACACACTCCTTTAGCTCTAAAATTCTACTTCAATTTTGACCATCTTCTCTCCAAACTATTAACAAAATCTTGCATCAAGAAAGCTATAGCATGTTATCTTCCATTCTGTTCTCTTTTTGCCCAATGTGTTAAGCTTCAGCAGGGATAGTTTCTGCTGCCTTCATTCTTCCTCAGCACCAAATTTCACACACTCCTTTAGCTCTAAAATTCTACTTCAATTTTGACCATCTTCTCTCCAAACTATTAACAAAATCTTACATCAAGAAAGCTATATCATGTTATCTTCCATTCTGTTCTCTTTTTGTTATGAGACCATCCTATTCCTACCATAAATTTGTGATGATGTTTTCATGCATTGAGAGTTGAATTAGTTTGATCATTAAGGTGGAAATTTGATCTAGACAAGTAAGTGAAAGATTAATAATTATGGCATGTTGATCGAACTCAAAATTTCTAAACTATTTAGTGATATTTTCATGGTTTTTGTTATACTTTTCAACTCTTTTGTTGGATATTGTGCTTAATTTAGCTTAAGAGTTCTTGTTTTGAATTAATGTAGTTTAAGGGTAAAATTGTCATAATTAGTTAATAATTTCACTCACTTGGTTTCTAGGACAATTGATATTGCAAACTATTGCTTTTCATTGCAGGACACTCAAGAAGAGAGCCAAGAGTGAAGACCAAGAAATTACAAATCACAAGATCAAGCAAGAAGACCTCTCGGGAAAAGTTCACCATGGAGAAGTCATTCCTTCTTTGAGGCAAAACTTTCGAATCAGCAACCCAGACCCGAACCATTTTTGGAAATTTCACTTACCCATTCATGCAAACTGACCCGAATACCAATTTAGAAACCCTATTTTGGGATAAGTGACATAAGGACTCAAGGGTGGATAGCCTCCATCGATCCTCAATCATCATTCTCTTATCTAACCCTAATTTCCTCCATTTTTTTCACTGTGAAACCTCCACCATGGGTGACTCAAATTCATTCCCAGTTGTGAGGCTTCTGACTGCAATGCATGGCTAGGCATTTCTTTTCCTCTTGAAGGTGTAGCAATGGCTGGAGTTCATTGAGCTTAAAAGGGGAGTAGTTGAATCCATGGTTCAGCTATGAATTTATAAATTCCTAGGTTTAGAATTTGTAATTTGTAGTTGAGCTACTTGATTATAGTTTTAATCAAATGTTGGATATTCATTATATGTAGTTTGGATTGGTTTTTGTAGAGCTTTGAGCTTAAATATATGAAGTTTCATATATATCTATTTATAATCTTCTTAATTCTCTATTATCTTGCATAGTTATGTTTGATATTGAGTTGATTCTAGATTTCATTTAATCTATTACATTGGTTGATCCTACTACACACGTTAAGAGCACTTAACAGGATCTTAAGAAATGGAATCCTATTGATTAAGATCCTGGACTTAAAGAGTACTTTAAAGTTTACTATTTTAAAGCTCAGTTATTTCTACTCCCATTAAAATCAATTTCGGACTATGATAGCCAGAACTCACTTTCAAGAGGATTCTATCACTGTTTATTCTCCTATTTTTCATCTTTCCATTTTCTATATCCCTTAAATTGAAAAAAAATACATTTTACAATTCAATTAAGTTCAATTAATGATTTCAAAAATCAAAACCCCCCTTTTTCCTAATTAGCTTGCATAGCATGGCATATAGGCTAACTTAGGTCCATTCATTTTAGGTTTCGATTAAGTGAACAACCTGGGGTTACACCCTATAGTGCAATCCTTGGATTAGTTTGATTTAAGCTCCATGGGCTTTACGATTAGGTTAGAATCAAATGGTGTCATTGTCGGGGAGTCAAAAAAATTGGTTCTCTAGGTTAACTTCTATCATTTTGCTGCTAAATAGGGTTAAGAGCCTTTTTTGACTACATTCTAGATATTTTAGCTTCATACTTGTCAATAGTATAGGTTTTCATTTTGCATAGCATCAAAATTTTTCGAAATACAAACAAAGATACTGATATTCTTCATTTTTCATACTTAGCATGTTACATCTGCATAGTTCAAAGTCCTGTTTGCTACTTTTTGTGATCTCTCGCCATGACCAACTCCTTGTTTCACTGTGGCCCACTTGCAAGATTTCACGAGGATTCCTCTTAGGACACTTTCATGATGGCCAACTCCTGGCTTCACTCTGGCCAACTTTCTTGGACAACTTTGAAAATTTCTTTACCTATGCATACTTACTTTCACACACCCATACACTTGCATCCATCATGTCTCATGTTTTTACTTAACTTTGTGGGCTTGCAAGTCAATTTTGTTCACTTTTATTCTCTTTTGAATTTTTTCCTTGCATGCCCCAGAAAACCAAATTCCTACCCTTCAACCTTGAAAGTGGGAGAAGCCTGAGAAAAATTAAAAAGGAGAAGAGAGTAGAAGGGACAAGCATGGTAGTTGTTGAAGAGGAGAATATCTCAGTGGAGTTTAGCCTATCAAGCAGTAAGAGTGAATCATTAGAAGGTGAGATAATGACTGAAAACCTAGATAATATGCAAAACCTTAACCTTAATGCTAACCAACCTAGGAATGGTGATAACGGAGGTAATGGGGAGTAGGAGCGAGTTAGTGAGAACAATGGCAACCTTAGAAGGAGGACCATTAGGGAAGCTACTACCTCTGATTTGAATTATAATCCTTTTACTATTGTTTGCCCTAATTTTGATGTGAATTTTGAGATTGAAGGATTGCTTATTAACTCTCTTCCTAAATTTCTTGGTTTGATAGGAGAAGATCCCTACATTCACTTGCAATCACTGTCCATGATTTGCCAGAGCATGAAACCGGTGGGCGCTTCTCTAAATCAAGTGCTATGGAAAGTCTTTCATCTATCCTTATAAGGTAAAGCAAGGGATTGGTACATGAGTCTTCCGAGACACGTGGCGAATATCTACCATAGCTGGGGAAATTTAAGAAAGGAATTCTTGGAGAAGTACTTTCCTGCCTCTAGAGCTTCATCAATGAGAAAGGACATTTACTCTGCACGACAAGACTTTGATGAGTCCCTCTACGACTATTAGAACCATTTTCAAAATTTATTGTCAAGATACCCTCACCATCAAATACCAGACGAGCAGTTAGTGCAGTACTTCTATGATGGGCTGAAGAGTCAAGACAAGGGTATGTTGGATGCAGTCTCAGGAGGTTCACTGGTAGACCTCACTGCTAAAGAGGCTTGGGATTTGATTAAGAAAATGGCCCTAAATCATTAGCAGTACAATGTTAGGGACACTAGAGGAGTACATGAGTTGGGAGCTTCAACAGTTCACTTTGGAAGAATGGAAATTATTGAGTCTAAGGCCGACTCTTAGAGAGTAAAATGTACTCAACTATCCCTCATTACTGCAGAGTTGAAAAATATGAGTGTGCATCATCCACCAACCCCTATGGATCTTACTGCACCTAGTTGCAAAACTTGTGGTTCTGTGATGCATATTTCTAGTGTCTGGCCTAATCGTTATGAAGAGGTATCTACTTTCTATCAAGGCCAGCCAAATTAGAAGTGGGACCCTTATTCTAATACATATAACGAGGGATGGAAATCAAATCCTCGACTTGGTTGGAGAAATGAAGAAAGTAGACCTCCAAACTAATTTTAGCAAGGTGGGGGTCTGGCCCATCTACTAACCAATTCAAAAACCAATAGAAAGTTTTAGCCATTTCAAAAAAGGAAGAAATAAATCAACTCTTGCATAATATGATGGCATTTATGAAGAAGAAGAGGACTTCTAATGATAACCAGTTCAATTCCCTAGCCTCTCTGATTCAACAAGACTCTTCTAAGAATCCTGCCAGATTCAATGCCCTCAAGAAAAGAATGGAGCAATGGGAGACAAAGACTAAAACATCAACTCCTATGTCACTCAGCTATACAATAACATGAGTGAGCAACAATCTAGGAGTAGTGCACTTTTCCCTCAAACACTGTTATAAACCTGAAGGTTTGAATGCCATCACTCTTCGAAGTGGGAAGCAAGTAAAGTTCAGTGATTAAGATGAGGAAGTAGTTGAGGAGGAGATTGAATGTGATGACTTGCCTCCCCCACCTATAAGGGTAAAGTATTCTAAAAGCTTTAAGGAGAGAGCATTATTGGCTAAAAAGGAGTCCATATTTTTAAATAGAAAAGGAACAAATTCTGAAAGCAATCATGAACAATCAACAACAAGGGAGCATGTTGAGTCAAGCAAGCATGGAGCCCATAAAACCAATGGTAAGGAGGGAAATCTTAAAGACCTTCCTTTCCTAATTTATATTTGATAAGCAAAAGAATGTCTAAAACTAAGCATGAAAAAAATATTATTAATTTGTTTAGTACAGTGGAAGTCAGTATTCCTTTGCTTGATCTTGTGAAATAAGTTCCTGCTTATGCCAAATACCTTAAAGACCTGTGTACCCATAAGAGGAAGTTTAGGTCAAATGAAAGAGTTTAAGTAAGCTCAAATGTGTCTGCCCTAGTTAAACCTCAAACCCTATGAAATTCCAAGACCCTAGATCCTTTGCTATCCCTTACACTTTAGGTAAAGTTACTATAGGGAGAGCTATTAATGCCATACCTAAGTCCTTTTACACTTTATTGGGAGTCAAGACTTTTAAGTCTACTACTGTAGTACTCCAATTGGATGATAGGTCTATTAGGTATCCTGAGGGCATTATAGAGGATATTTTAGTCCAGGTTAAGGATTTGGTTTTTCCTGCTGATTTTTATATAGTTGACATGTCTTCTAAACTTATTCATGACACTTCACTGATTCTTGGTAGACCTTTCTTAAGGACTGCTAACATCATGATTAGCATGAAACAAGGCACCATCATAATGGAAGTAGGTGATCACAAAGTTTGTTTTAATATGTATGAAGTAATGAAACATCCTTATGAAGATTACTCACTTTTGGGTGTTAACATGGTTAATATTATTGTTGATGATACTTGCTCTGAATTTGAATTACAAAATGATTCCTTTGGCTCTTAACTGTATTCACTTGATTCTACTGATAAGGAAGATATCATTTCTTCCTTTTTATCTATTTATTCTTTTCCCTCCACTTACTCATATGGAGGTGACATAACATGCCTTAATTGTATAGTAGTTAATTGCAAAGCAATGATATCATCTACTAACTCACATATGAGTTCTATGCCTTCTATTTTCAGTGATGAAACCCTTAGGGAAAGGTTTTCTGTTAATATTTCAGGTGATTCTGGCATCGTGGAGGCTGACACTGACGTGGCAATTGATAAAGTTGTTTCATCGTAACAAAAGTGTCTGACTGAAGATAACCAAGATGGTCCACTTTTAGCTTTTCCTCATGCTCATTTGACGTAAAGACACCATGACTCTAAAGATTATTCTTAATCCCTTACATCTTCTAAGGTATCTACTTTTAATTCTTCTCATACCTTGAGATACTTGGATGAGTTATTTTAAAGTGATGATTCAAGTACGCATAAGGATTTATCCAAGGCAGTTACTGCTATAGATCAACTTGAGATTGGTTCAATGCTTGGAATAGATGGAGATTGTAAAGCTGACCCTATAGAACTTGAACTATCATTGGTTGAAGGAAAGGGGAGTAATTTGTTCTCTCTTGAACTTCATGAATTGATCCCTTCTGTTGTGCAACCTCCTAATATTGAATTAAAACCCCTACCCCCTACTTTAAAGTATGTTTTCCTTGAGTCTAATGAGTGATTACCTATGATAATTGTCAATTCCATGTTTAACGGTGAGGAAAAGAGACTCCTTGTTGTGTTGAGAGAGTATAGGAGGGCTATAGGATTGACTTTAGTGGACATACCTGGGATTAGTAGAGCTATTTGCACACCTAGGATCCTACTAAGTTAGGATTCCAAACCTATAAGACAACTGCAAAGGAGACCATACCCATTTATCCTAAATGTGGTTAAGAAAGAATTCACCAAACTTCTGAGTGATAGGATCATCTATCCCATATCTAATAACTAGTGGGTTAGTTTGGTACATGTACCTAAAAAGAGTGGGGTCATAGTGGTTAGAAATGATAGAGATGAGCTTATTCCTACAAGAGCTCAAAATTCCTGGCGTGTGTTCATAGACTACAGAAGATTAAATGATGCCACACAAAAAGATCATTTTGCTCTTCCTTTTATTGACTAGATGCTTGAGAGACTTGCAAGCAAATCTAATTACTATTTTTCGGATGGTTTCTTTGGGTACTTTCAAGTACCTATTGTACCAGAGGACCAAGATAAAACCACTTTTACATGTCCTTTTGGTACCTTCGCTTATTGAATGATGCCTTTTAGATTATGTAACACTCCAAAGACTTTCTAGTGTTGTATGATGGTTGTTTTTTATGAAATTTTAGAGGAATGCATGGAATTCTTTATGAACGACTTCGCTAGTTATGGTGGCTCTTTTGATGATTGCCTTGCTAGCCTTGAAAAAGTTTTGAAAAGATGAATTGAAAAGAATTTGATTTTAAACTTTAAAAATTGTCATTTCAGGATCAATGAGGGCATAGTGCTAGGTTATTTGATTTGTAGCAAGAGAATTAAAGTTGATAAAGGTAAGATTGAGGTCATATCTTCTTTGCCTTATTCTGTCTATGTTAAAGATATAAGATCGTTTTGGGGTCATGCAGATTTTATAGGCATTTTATAAAAGATTTTAGCAAGAAAGAGCTGTTTTCAATAGTTTTCGCCTCAGAAAAGTTTAGGCCTTATCGATTAAATTCTTATGTAACTATTTTTACTGACCATGCAACTATCCGTTATCTTCTCAAAAAAACACAATCTAAACCAAGATTAATAAGATGGGCATTACTTCTTCAAGAATTTGACATTGAGACAAAGGATCAAGTCGGGGCAGTGAATCATGTAACCGATCACTTAAGTAGGCTATAGAGGATACAAGGGGAGTAGACTCTTCTGAACTCACTTGTGATTCTTTCCCTGATGTAGCTTTATGTGCTTTAGTTTTAAAAGAGCCTTAGTATGCACATATAGTTAATTATCTCATGACTATACTCATCCCTCCTCTTATGTGTAAGTAGCAGGCATAAAAGCTCAAGAGCAAAGTGAGGCATTACATTTGGGATACTCCTCATCTATGGTGGATGTGCAGTGACCAAGTCATAAGAAAGTGTGTGTCTAATGAAGAATTCGATGCCATTATTTTAGCTTGCCATTCCATGGTTTGTGGAGGGCATTTCAGTGCAAGGAGAACATCTAGGAAAATTCTAGACTTTGGTTTTTACTGGCCAACTCTTTTTACAGATTCTTTTACATTTTGTCAGTTCTGTGACAAATGTTAACGTTTTGGAGGGTTAGGTAAAATGCATGAAATGCCTCAGTAGCCTTTATTGTTTTACAAAATCTTTGATGTTTAGAGGATTGATTCCATGGGTCCCTTTCCTCCATCTTTTGGTTTTGTATATATCCTTCTAGCTGTAGATTATGTGCCCAATAGATAGAGGTTATACCTACTAGAAAATATGATGCCCAAACAGTGTCTAAATTTCTTAAGTCTAACATTTTCTATAGGTTTGGGATTCCAAAGGCTGTGGTGAGTGATGTACAAATCCATGACATGAGATGCATCTAGAGTTTTGTTACAAGCAATAAAATGAGTCATTTTGGAAAATCTATCAACTATAACCATTATTGAATCAAAACCTCTCCTATTCTTAGGCAAGCCCAAGATGAAATCCATACTTACATCTTCCCAAGGAGAGTTTGCAACCAGTAATGGTGTGTATGGACTATGAGGTTGTGCAGACATTTAAGCTTTGATGCATGTGCTTCACCCTCCAACAAAACGAGCTACATCCTACCACATCCTTGGCCAAAAAAAGTTATCACTAGCCAATTTGTATGTCTTTTCTCGTCCAAAATGACCATCCAAGCATCCTCCATAGACTTCTCTTAGAATTGCTTCTCTCAAGGAACAATTAGGAAAGCAACAAGAACCACTTTTGAACAAGTACCATCATGAAGTGTAAAATCCGTAAATGCACCATTTTCCATAACCTTAGCAAATATAACTCCAAAATCTTTGTCACTCTCATACAACCCCCTGATTTCCTCAAATCCTATAACATGTGCATGCATTGAGCCTAACATTATATATTTCCTAGACAAGGCATTAGCAACAACATTTTATTTCCCACTCTTATACTTAATGACAAAATCGAATGATTGCAAGTATTCTACCCAAGTTGCACATCTATGACTCAAATGCGTTTGATTTTGAACATATTTCAAAGCATCATGATCTTTCCAAAGAACAAATGGTCGTCCAATTAGATATGTTCTCCAATGTCTAAGGGCTCTAACGATGACATAGAATTCTTTGACATAAGTGGTGTACTTTTTTCTAGCCTCATTTAACTTTTCACTAAAGTAAGCAATTGGTCTACCCTCTTGGTTTAAAACAACTCATATGCCTACCCCACTCAATTTCAAATGGTGCATTACTACTTGAAAAAGATAAAAGGGGTGCACTAGTCATGAGATTTTTTATGGTGTTAAAGGCAATTTTGGCTTGTGGTGTCCACCTAAATCCTCCTTTTTTCATGCAATCGACTAAAGGGCTGGTTATGGTGCTAAAATTCTTGATGAATCTCCTATAAAAGCTACAAAATCCATGGAAAATTCTAAGATCAAAAAGGCTACGAGGTTTAGGCCAATCTAAGATAGTTTGGATTTTGGATGGGTCCATACAAATTCCTTGATCACTAATAACAAATCCTAGGAAAGTAAAAGATGAATCACCAAAATGACATTTATCTACATTGGCATATAATCTTTCATGATCTAAAATGTCAAAGACCATTCTTAAATGCATGACATGTTCTTCTAGGCTACCACTAAAGATAAGAATGTCATCAAAATATACCTCATCAAATTTGTGTAGGAACAGTTTGAGAACTTCATTCATCAATCTCATAAACGTTGCTGGAGAATTGGACAGCCCTATAGGCATCACTAGCCACTCATACAAAGCATCTTTGGTTTTGAAAGCGATCTTCCATTCATCACCTTCTCTTATTCGGATTTGATGGAAACCATTTGCAAGATCAAATCTTGTAAAAACATTTGCACCGTGGAGATAGTCTAACATATCATCAAGTCTAGGAATAGGAAACCTATACTTGATTGTGATCTTGTTAATAGCTCTTGAATCAATCACCATTCTCCATTTTCCTTTTTTTTTAGCATAACAAACACTGGCACAATACAGGGATTTTTTGAAGGCCTAATGAAGCCTCTTTCTAGTAGCTCATCAACACAATTTTGAAGTGCTTCATTCTCCTTAGGACTCATTCTATAAGCATATTTATGGGGAATAGTAGCATCTTTGTAGAATTGGATCTCATGTTGAATGCTTCTTAAAGGGGGCAAACCTTTTGGAAGTTCTTTGGGAAAAACATCAATAAATTCATCAATCAAGCTTTGTATCTCCTCCGGAATTGATGTCTTTGGCTATTGGTCATCTTCAACATCAAGTGGTGCATATGATGGCAGCTCCTCCACAATTGCTTTCTTCTCATCCACGGGAAGCAAACCTGTTTCTTTTTCTTTCTTCTTATAATTCGGTCTCATTGGAGTTAATAGAAATTTCTTCCCACCATGAATTAAGGAATAAATGTTAGCTCTTCATTGATGAGCCACATTTCTATCATACAACCACGGTCTTCCCAAAAGCAAGTGACTAGCCATCATGGGAATAACATGACACCAGATTTCATCCTCATATTTTTCAATTGAAAATGGCACCAAACATCTTCGACTGACTCTCATCTCATGCTTTGAATCAAGCCAAGTCAGCTTGTATGGATTGGGAATTGGTTCGATTTTGAGACCTAATTTTTCTACCATCTCATTGGAAATAACATTTTCACAAGCTCCATTATCAACTACTACATTACACACTTTCCCTTGCTTTTGCACCTTGTATGAAAGAAGGAATTTCTCTTCCAATCATCTTCTTCTTTCTCTCTATTTAGAAGCTGAAGTAATACAAACGTCTCCCCTTCTATATTCTCTCCATTAACTTATATTGTTTCATTACTATCCTTCTCATTTTCAACAAATCCCTCTTCATTAAACAATAATTCTCTACTCAAGTTTTCATCAATTTCAGCAATCTCTTGCAAAGTCATAACCTTTCGGTTTGGACATTCACTTACAAAGTGGCCATAGGCTTGACACTTAAAACATCTCAATTTGGATTTGGAAGTGTTGGTTTGAGGTGTATAGGCTTGTCTTGGATTGGTTTGAATTTGAGTGGTAAAGGTCTCTTATGGAGTGGTGAAGGTTTTGATGGAAGGAGGGGCTGAGTTTGATTTGGAAACAAATGTTGGAGTTTGTTTTTGGGGTGAAGGAGTCATGGAATATCTAGGCACAAATGATTTTTTGGTTTGGGCATGTTGTAAATTGATTTCACATCGTATAGCAAGTCTTTTCAATTCATGATATGTGTCATAGTAATTAAGACATACCATATTTCAAAGTTCTTATTTTAGCCCTCCCAAGAATCTTGCATTTGTCACTCTTCAGCCTCCTCTCCATCACATTTCACCATCATCTCTTCAAGTTGTATGATATAAGTCTCCACCGAGTTGTTGTCTTAAGTGAGCGCAATCATCTTATTAAGCAATTTCTGCCTATATTATGGAGGCATATATGCAATGTCCATTTCTTCCTTCATTCGAGTCCAAGTATTGATTCTTGGTCTCCCTTCTCTAACCCTCCTTCTCTGAATATTTTCCCACCAATAGGAGGCTGGTCCTTTGAGTTTCAAGGCCATAATCTTCATTTTCCTCTCCTCCAAAGTCTCCCTTAAGTCGAAAGCCCTCTTAATTGAATGAAGCACTTCCTAGTAGATATTCGGATTCATTTGCCCATAGAATTCTGTAATTTCAATTTTGAAATTAAATGTCTCATCTCTCGCTTATCTTTCTATCTGAAATTGAGGAGTAATATTATAGATAGCTCGTAAATGACCTCTCCCTCTTCCCTTTGCAATAAATCCTCTCATAGCATCTCCTTCTTCCGACACATGATTTTCATCTACAAAAGCATCATAATCATTATAAAGAGTGGTGTGAGTGTTTTGTGGAGGTACCAAATTATCAAGTGGTCTAGGATGGCTAGTGGACGGGTTAAAGGCTGATTCATTAGCCTTAAGAGCCCTAGTTTCAAGCTGAAGGGTCTCAATTTGTCGTAATAATCCTTCTTCTCGGGCTGTGGGATTTTGTGATGAATTCCCATACATAATGTGAGTGGGTTCAAGAACGTCACTTTGGGGCTCTGATACCAAAATTTGATGGCGTGTTGGTTCTAGGAAAGAAAGCGGTTGGGCATTAGGAAATTGCAGGTGAATGTAGCTGGGCGTTAGGAAATTGCAAGTGAACTGATCAGTGATTTCTGAAGAATCGACTAGGAATTAAAGTTTGAGATTTGAACAAAACTTGTGAGAAATTTTGTATAATTTCTAGATTGATATGGCTCTAGTTATGAAAATGAATAGTTGATGAGATATGGGAAAAACAGTAGCCAGTGGTCAGAATTTGGTGATAAAGAAAACTGTATAACTACGAGCAATTTAATGAAAGTTTTTGGACTACTTTCAAAACCCAGATGTTTTTAGGAAAACAAATAAAAACCCTACAACATTCCAGCTATAAATTGACGAGAAGTTCTCAAAACTTTTCATACAATTTTCTTCACCTGATTAAAAAAAGGTGCAAAGTAAATAAGGAGACTTGCGATAAAGGAAAGTCACAATGAATTGACTCCTCATTACCTATGAATTGTAACTTTTTATTTATAAAAACAAACCATTATTAGATATAAAGTTATCATAAAATGATGGAAATTGAATAGCCTCCGTTGGAGTTGTGTTGGGCACGTGACTGATAAGAGGCTCCTCATATATGCATGCTTTCACTAGTCCATAAGGCTTAATATGAGTTAACAATTTAAGCAGCCCATCAAAGTTTCTTTCTCATCACCTGAATCTGCTTAGACCGAATGCTCTTCATGTGCGCTCAAACTCATCACTTCCACATCCTGCAAGGCTTGTGTGGATGGTCCTCCATCAATCAACCTCAATGCACTCATAAATGATATCAACCTAGTTGGCACTGCTTGACTAATTCCTCTAAAAACTACTTTCAGCTGGCTAAGAGATTCTAGTACTACCTCCTTAGTATAGAAGTTCATGATAGCTCTATGAGCAGTGAGTCAATCCATACTAGGATAATATCTATCTCTCTCAACTGTAGTATAATCAGATCTACCTCTAACTCTACTTGTTCAATCCGTATCAAGCATCTCTTGTAGGCCTCTCTTATAACTATAGTATTACCTATTGGTGTACTCACCTCTAGTCTATGTTGTAATAGCTCTCTATCATAATGCATCCTAGATGCCAAATGTGGTATGATAAATGAATGCGTAGATCATGGATCTAGTAATGCAAATGCTTCATGATAATAAATAAGTAGCACACCTGCAAAGACATTCGGAGAGTCCTATGCCTCTTACCTAATCATGGCATAGACTTAGGCCTAGGACTATGTTCGACTGCTTCGTACCTCAGTCCTGACAGAAGGACTCCTAGTGCTCACTCTACCTCTACCTCGGCCTCTTTATCCAGATCCACTACCTCAACTCTACTAGACAGTAGCTTCACTCACAGATCCCCCTCTCATACCAATCTGAGCTCCTATGGCAGTAAAAGAATCTCTAATCTACTGGTCAAAAGAGCTGCATCTGAGGTAAGCTCTAGATAATCTCTAGCACTCACCATTGTGCCTCTTCCCACAGTGCTCACATGGCGGTAACTAACTCTGCACTGTACCTCTTTCACTGCTAGAATGTACAAATCCACCCCTTTGTCTGAATCCTGACTGTCTTAATCCAGCTAGTAGTTTGAAAGATCTATTCTAGCGCATACTAAATCTTCTACTAGACCCACTCTAGGTCTCACTAGACCTCTTCAATATGGACTCTTACCTAGACTCTACTTATCCCTCTCTCAGTAGTTGCTCAATTCTAATTGAAGCAGCTCTTAACTCTGTAAAACTGCTCAAATTGGAGATTGCTAGTTTTGTCTTGATCTCCATATTTAGCCTATCTTCGAATCTCCTACACTTTTCTGCTTTGGTAGGAATCAAAGCAGTATCATATTTGATCAAATTATTGAACCTAATCTTATACTCTGCCACTGACATCCCACCTTGCTTCAGATCTAGAACTCCTTCATCTTCCTGTCCAAGTAGATCTTAGGCATGTAGTTCTCCTTGAAAACCATCAAGAAGCCTTCCCACTTTAGGTTGCAAGGCCTGGTGGTACTGCCTGGAACAGTCTTCCACTATTGGTAAGCCGGGCCCTGTAGTCAGGACACTACATAGTCAAATTTCTAGTCTGGCTCACAGTCCATCTGATCAAAAACTCTCTTCGTCCTTTATAAACATCCCTCCGCCTCAATAGGCTCTTCACTGCCATAGAAATCCACAAGCCTCGGTTTTCATAGCCTATCATACCTCCTCTCCCTTCTCTCAGGAGCTTTAGGAGGCATCTCCTTTGGTTGAGGTACCAAAGACTCCCTACTGGCTCTTACTGATCCTAGGTCAGCTGATTGCCCCACTTGATCACCTATGGAGGATGACCTATAATAAACAATAACTTTAATCATTATCAGCATTTCCTATGGTATATCATGCTTAACATTCCTATATGTCTCTACAGATGCCAAACCATGCTCTGATACCACCAACTGTAGTGCCTCGATATTGTAGGGTACATACCGAGATGTCCTGCGGACATTCCAGTATATAACCTATGATAATGGTGCGCTACATTCAATCACAACATTTACTTAACATGGCATCATCTATCTTTATTCTCTTATAAGACATCATAAGGAAAACGCAATATTTTAAAACCCAAATTCCACCTTTCATTTCATAAAGCTGAACGTTTATACAATGTATCTTTCAAACATACATACATCTACATCATCATATCCTAATACAAAATACACTACGTGCAAGTGGAAATTACACAAAAATCTATCTAATCTTTCCAGCCCCCAGCTAATCGACTTTTGAGCCATTTTTTCTTATAGTGTCTCTCAGTAGCTAAAGTTGTCTCTCAGTTCTGAAGAATCAACGTTAGAATTTTGATGAGTTTTGCGAACTCAATGGGATAACCATCATTGATGGTTCACTCAATTCATGCAACACATCACACATATAACATATAATTCACATCTTTGCATTTTTTTCATGCTCATGTGACTCATTTCTAATTACTACATTATTTTGACCAATTGCCTAAACTGTCCCATATCTATTATAGATACCGGGCTCGTTTATATTGTCCCTCATCTGTTAGAGATACAAGGCTTATTTTACGTAGTGAGCCTTTGGCTCTTAATAACATTTGGAGCTTTAAGCTCATTTTCAGTGGATACACAGGTCACAACTTTCATTATCTAATTATGCATTCATATATGGAATGCATCTCTCAAAATCAATCAATCATGTTAAGAAGTTTGACACATTTACATACAAATAGCACTTCAATATCCCATTCATACATCAAAATCATCGAACCTTCATTGTCTGGAATCAACACAATCAAAATCATATTCATATCATCATCTAAAACAAACAATTAATTGAACGAAACTATCTAGGTTACTCACAGGTTTCTCCTGAAGCTAATTCCTGGAAGTTCTGGAAACATCTAGATATTGACGTTCTAGTTGCTCTTCTATATCAAACAATATACATATATCACAAATTTGCACAATTATAAATGTTTATTAACGCACATATATGTATATTTCCCTCTTCTAGAAAATTTTTCTCATATATATTAAGTTTCTAATGACACTAAAATAATTCAATTTGGTTTAGTAATCTGAAAGTTATATCCCAAACAATTTTTGACTGTTCTTATACTGAAACGGTGCCCTGTACTTAAATTCCATCTAGAAATTACAATTCTAATAGACTGAATTAAAACTCAATTTCATCAGAAAATTTGTAGTCTTATGTCTCTAGTTTACTCCAAATTAAACATAATCTCCTTTGGATGACTACAGAACAAGATATTGTCAAAATACCAAAGCATGTTTAATGAAAATATTTCAATTATCAATTTTCCAGAACTCCTCATCATTTTTATCCTACATTTTTCACTCCATCTCTCGTAAATGATTTCAGATGGCCATAACTTTTTTTTATGGAGATATAAAACAATCTGTTTTGAGTCTAATGGTTTAAGTCCCATGTCATTTGGATGTCGGGAGAAGAAGATATGGCCAAAAGAACAAGGGATGCTCCCGTATATCAACTTTCAAAATAGGGTTCAAAGTCACGATCGTGCTCCAGATGATCGTGAGATTCAAGCGGATTTTGAAAAGTCATGATTGTGCTCCAGCACGATCCTGAGATTTCTTTTTCTTGTGAAAAGTCATGATCGTGTAGAAGCATGACCATGCTTTCCTAATTTTTCTCCCAAAGTCACAATCGTGCTTCTTCTTCTTCTTCTTCTTCCTCTTCTTCTTCCTCTTCCGAAACCCAGAATTTTCTTCTTTCTTTCTTTCTTTTAAACAAACTTCTCTAACTCATCTCAACCCCATTTTCGACTTCCATGCAACCTAACACATTCAAAAACAAATCAAAAACGAAGAATTAACAACAATTTTTAAACTAGAAAATCTTCATGCATCTCTTCATTTCTTTGCATTTTATTCATCTTCTTTTTTTCAATTTCTCTATCTGATGCTTAAATTTAATTCTAATCTCATTTTCTCTTCATTTTAAACCCTCATTTAACTCAAAACAATCATAATCAACTCTAAAACTTATATTAAAACACAAACATTAAAAACAGAAAATCCCTCACTCATCTTTCTCATTTTTTGCATTTCTTTCCGCTGCTGAAAAATTTGCATCTCATGTACATTTTGCATTTTCCTCTCTAAGTTTCATTCAACTACAATCTTTCACAAACAAAATACAAAATCCTTGCTTTAAAAAAATCACCAAATTTAATACATATATCAACAACTTATAAAGATTTGCACAATACTTACTTGTTAAATCTCCAACTTCATCAAAATCTCAAGAAGCCCTAATCTCCATACAACTCACATACATCATTATGGAAGATGGGCAAGTTTTGGATTTTCTTGAGGCAAAAGGAAGGAAACCGAAGTTGGGAGTAGAAAAAGGTAGATGAAAACAAGATTTTCTTTGGTGAAGGTTTGATGGAAAACTTTGTATGAAAGAGGCGACTTTGAAGAAGAAAACTACGAGGAAGGAGATGAAGATAAAAAATATTGTACTTGGTATTTCAAATGAAATTGTTTAGTAAAACTTAACTAGACAATTGACACTTTTCACTTATCTAACTTTTAAGGCTTAACTAAGTTCTTGTTGAACGAGTCCCATAACTCTCATCTTTTCATTCCAATTATCTCCAAAATTTTCAAAGTCATTTTCTCTATAATCTCTAAAGTCATTTTTGACAATCCCCAATATCATTTGTTTTCTTATTTCTATTTTTATCCATCAATTTACTCACCAAGTGGCATTTTCTTAGTCTAAAATTGTTCAACATTTTCGAAAATTATTCCTAAAATTCACCAAAAATTTAAAATCGCTAAACACACCTTCTAATTAAATTTTCAATACACATAAACCACAATTCTCAATAAAAATCACATTTTACCTAGATAAATCAATCGTACCTAGAAATTGTCAATGAATGAATGTACAATTATTTTCATGTTTAAAAATTCAATATTCAAGTGTATGAGTATGACATATTATGCATGAACATGAAATGCCTTTCTAACTCTCTTAATAATCTCTCATATATATATATATATGTTATAGCCTCAACATGGGTAATGGGATGTTATAGGATGGCCATTGGAAGAGGAACTATAAGGCCTATCTCGAGTCACTGAAGCAAAAGAAAGAATGAGATGCCCCATCTACTTCAGGTATGTTTGTTATTGATATTAATAATATTTCTAATAATAATATATAGATATTGGATATCAGTTGTGGCTCATATATATGTATTGATATGCAGGACCTTAGGAGCAGTAAACAACTAAACAAGGAAGAGTCAGACCTGTGCATGGGTAATGGAGCAAGAGTTACTGCATTAGCCGTATGAACTTATATATTGACACTCCCTAGTGGGCTTGAAATAAAATTGGAGGATTATTTTTGTGTACCTGTGTTGGCTAAGAATATTACTTTATGTGGTCTGATGTCCATACATTTAGATGTATGTGGTCTGATGTCCATACATTCCAAAGGTGGTTCCATATATTTAATTACTTTTATCGATGATTATTCACAATATAGGTATGTACATCTTAGGAGATACAAATCTGAGGCCTTTGAAAAGTTCAAAGAATTCATAAATGATGTAGAGAAACAACTGGGCAGTAGTATTAAAACACTTCGATCAGACTGAGGTGGTGAATACTTAATCCAAGAGTTTCTAAATTATCTCAAAGATAATGGGATAGTATCCCATTGGACACTACCTTACATTTCACAACACGATGGTGTGGTAGAAAGGAGAAACTGAACCTTGTTAGGCATGGTGAGGTCAATGATGGACTTAGCAGATCTCCCAAAATCCTTTTGGGGATTGTACTCGAGATTGATGTTTCTGTGTTAAAAAAAGTCCCTTCAAAGTCTGTTAATGTTACTCCATATAAGGTGTGGACTAACACGAAACCTTATCTTTCCCATATGAAAGTTTGAGGTTGTAAAACTTATGTAAATTAGATTTAGTCAGATAAGCTAGAATCTAAATTTGACCTATGTTTGTATAATAGTCATTTTCTGTACTAAAGGATTAAAATATTAGATTACTGAGCCTCATGAGTTGCATGATTATATAATTTATTTTGTATATGTAGAACAATTATTTTATAATTCCATTCATATGTATAATAATAACATATAGATATGATTTTGAAAAACAATGTAAAGATTATATATGCACTTAATTGACATATTCCGAGGTATGAAAGGTTTTAAATGATTACGATATGATTGTGCATTGTTTATGTCTTGAGTTTTGGATGGATGAAGCGTGGTTCTTCACAATCTGGTCAAACTTTGTCTCTATTCTCCTCTAACTCTGTTCTTGTCTTCTTTGACCTTACTCTTGGCTTGACAACGTTAAACCCAATGCATCCATTAACTTGTCCATTTTGTTCACTAAAGATCCAAATCAGTCTTGCTAAAATCTAGGAAGTCCTTATGTTCTCACTTTGCCGCCTGCATTGTTAGTACTCCATGAAAATATTGGGTGGTTTTTCCCTAGTATTATAAGTATTAGAGTGTAGATTGTTACCTCGTTTCGGCTTACCCAAGTAATTTACTTCTTCTGTATCACTTGATCCTAGCCAGAAACATTTAGATGTGCCATGGTTGTCTTACCCACATAATTCACATTATAACTGAATGTTCTTGACTGTGGATGAAGAAGCTCCTTGCGTGTTGCTCAACTACTTGTTGAGTGCAATAATCTATGCTTGCAAGGCTGTCACTTAGTC
The DNA here is from genome assembly GCA_025504915.1 of Erythroxylum reticulatum. Classification (NCBI taxonomy): domain Eukaryota; kingdom Viridiplantae; phylum Streptophyta; class Magnoliopsida; order Malpighiales; family Erythroxylaceae; genus Erythroxylum; species Erythroxylum reticulatum. The sequence goes on along the minus strand of JANSVA010032429.1, from coordinate 10,016 downwards.
CAGTGGAATCATTCCTTTTTGCTCCTTAAACCCTTGTCTACTCCTTTCGTTTGACCACATACAACTATTACTTGCTAACTCTTCCAAAAGATCATGAGTTGCATCAATGGTTTTCCTCATCAAAGACCCTCCTGCAGCTACATCTATTGTTCCCCTTGTGCTCTAAGATACACCATTGTAGAATGTGTACAAAATAAATTCTCTCAGAAGGTGGTGGGGGCAACTCCTTTGTAATTCCTTAAATCTCTCCTACGCTTCATACAACGGCTCCCCATCACTTTGTTGAAAGATGTGATCTCTTAGATGATTCTTGTTGTCTTGTTCAAGGGAAAGTACTTAGCTAGGAAAGTTTGAGCAAGTTGCTCCCAAGTAGTGATTTGGATTGCACTAAGTGAATTATACCATGCCTTTGCCTAATCCCTCAATGTAAAAGGAAACAATCTTAACCGCACAACATCATCAAACATCCCATTAAACTTAAAGGTATCACAGATCTCCAGAAAATTTACAAGACGGGTGTTAAGATCTTCGCTAGACAGCCCTTAAGACTGCACACATTGCTCTGAAGTATGTTAAAGAGTGCCATCTTGATCTCAAAATTACTGGCTTGAATCACTGGCCTTACAACTCCTTCAGGACTGAAACATGGCCTCATAAAGTCCATCAATGTCATCTCAGCTCCTCCTTGCTCTCCTCTTTCTTCCATATTCCATTATATATTGTCTTGACTTCTAACCCTTTTTAACTCTCTTTCGTGCCTTGTAATATCTGAAAACTCTTCTTTAATAAGATCATTAGACCTTCTCATGTTCCTTGTGTTCATGACCTACAAATTCGCAAGGAAAATATTAAACACTCTTAAATCAAAGTCACATAAACTAAACAAGATGCTAAAAAAAGTAATCCCCAGCAACAATGCAAAAAACTTGTTGATTGCAAAAGCAAACTATTTGTTTTATGATAAAAATCATATATATACAGATTGTTACTTATAGTAAAGAGCAGATCTCGTCCTACAGAGATTATGCTTAGGCACCACTTAGTTCTAGTTATGCGTTGTTTAAAACTCAAATTTGAATATTAAACTAAAAATTAAACTAAATCAAAACAAAATAGCAATAAATAAGTAATGTAACAATGGAAATCTGTCAAGAGAATTATTAAAGTGGGAAAGGAGATTTTACCTATAATTAATGCTAACCTAGCCTTTGATGTGTTTATCGGGTGTTAGTTCTAGACAATCATAGGGTCAGTTACTCTCTCTCTAGTTATAATCATTCCTTAAATTGTAAACCCCAATCAAATTATGGACTTGCAATCTCTTAATTCATAAATTACCCACAATTCTAATTAATTCTTAATCTCTCTAATAAACAATAGGGTCTCGCACGGGATCTCACTCCATGAAATTACTGACTAGATTGATTAAGTGGTCAATTAGATTACCTAACTCTCGAAAATCCAATTTAATTATTTTTATCTGATTCACCCTCTCAGTTTGCTACCAAAACATGCAAATACATTAATTAGTCACAACACGCAAATCAAGTAAACATAATTCAACTAGATTAACATTAAATTTAAGTAAAATCCTAAAGCAAAAGTTAAAGAATCATTAACAACTCAAAATCCATAAACAACAACCCATCCCAATCTTACATATTAGATGAATAAAAAGATAAATGGGAAGGAAACGAAACTTAGGTTAGATGATTCAGGAAAGTAGCAGCATCAAGAGATCACCTATTCCTAGAAGCATCAATGTTAGAACCCTCCTTTTCTACTTCTTCTTCTTTTCTCTATTTTTTCCTTCTCTCTCTCTCTTAGGTTTCCAAATGTAGGGTAAATGTAGACTACTTTCTAGGGTTACATCATTATACATTTATGTTCTTTTCAATTAAGGTAACCCTAGTATCTTTTCAGAGTCTAAAATGTCCTAAATGTCCTTAAAAACTCAAATCTAAAAGTAACTCTTAGTCTGTCTACACATAGGCCATGATCGTGGCCCTTAGTGTATGATCGTGTACAATTTATCTACACTCCTTCACAATTGTGGCAGATTTCTCACCATTGTGGCCCTGTGCTCGAGCTTTTATCATGATCCTGGCATATTTTTCATAATTATGGGCCTATGTTAGTGCTTCTATCACGATTATGGCCTACCTGCCATGATTGTGGGACTATGGTTTCATTCAGGTCTCCTCCAAAACTCAGGTCTCCTCCAAAACTCTTCTTAATCCTTTGAAACACTAAAAAACTCATCACGACACCCTATATATATGAAACCGAAGCTCAACAACATGTACTCACCTGAAAAAACACTTAAAACACAAATATTTATGAACGAACACAATTCTTAACCTAAACACACATTAAATAATGAAATTAACCACTAAACACATATCAAATTACCTATAAAAATACAATGCAATCTACACCTATTAGAGATGATACCTACAGCTTCTTGTCAAGGTTATTACTCAGGAATCTCTGGCCAGAGTGGAAATGTCATGAAGATAGTCTTTAGTGATATATCCAATTGAGTAATGAGCCTTGAGGATAAGAACTAACATCACCTAGGCTAGATGTGACGTAGTCAGTCTAGTGGGAGTTGACACTTTAACCATGTTCTAAACCAAGTGGGTATAGAATAGTGAAAGGACGAATTGCATGGGAACATTATCTATAAAAGGGTTTATAGTCAAACCACTAACTTTTCGATCAACTGGGGTCCATGATACATTGCTAAATATCACTCATGACTTTCTTGAATTAAGTGTTAATTTAAGTGGCCAATATAACTAGGAACCTAATGGGTCACACGTATTGGAGATGTAAAGAATGAATGAAATGGTTTTGGATGGGGATCCAAGATATAAGAGATGCATGACTAAGTTGCAAAACTATGGTAGTTTAGGCTCATTTTATTGTGAATCATATGACACATATGAATCTTGCTTATTAGGTAAGATGACAAAATTACCCTTTAATAAGCAAGATGACAAAATTATCCTTTAAAGAAGGGGTGGATGTTTTCATCCTAAATTAAAGGGGATTAAAAGCCACTTAATTCCCACTAACTCTCCATTAATGTTGGAGGTTAGAGAGAGGCCAAAGGGTGTCGAATACACTCCATTTTTGTGCAAATGTTGTAAGAAAACAAAGTGTCTTTTTGTGAATTATTCATCATCTTCTAAAATACTCTCTCAAAGAACACACCACAAAGATATCAATTTGTGTGTGTTCTATCCATTCTTCCCAAGAGGCTTTAGGCTTTTCTCTTTGTGTGGATACCATTAGAGAGATCCTCCTTTGGACGTTGTGGTTTACAATAACCTAAAGAGGTGAAGATAGCAAAGAATGAAAGAGATTGTAAGGTATACATCTTAAGTTCGTGTTTTGTTTTACTACATCTAATGGCACATGTTTCATTCTATATTTTTTGGGGTTTGTTTTCTTTTTGCTTCACTTTCTAATAGTTTATGCATATGATGCATGATTGAAACCTAACAATGGTATTAGAGCCATTTTGTGCCTATTAGATGTAATTTCTATTACATGTCTAATAAGATTGTATGGTTGTGACAACTGTGGGTCTATGCATAAAAAATTTGAAACTAAATTATGAAAAAAAATTCTCAATTTTGTTACACTGATCTACTCATGAGATGTTAGTAGATGGTTTAAGTGATTAAAAATTGATTTCTAACAATATGATGGAAAATTGTTTTCCGCTGAACATATGATGTTGGTTGGCTAAACTGATGAGGTTTAACATGTTTTTCATGGAATTTGGTTCTGGAAATTTTATGTAAAGATATTAAGAATGTGTTTAATGATCTGGAATTTTCCTAGAATAATAAAAAATTAAAATTAGTTTTTGAAATAGTAAACAGATCTGGTTGGTTTTGTTGAAATTGATGGAATTGTTTTATTTGATAATGTTGTGTGTGTATGTTTCGGTTATAGAACCTTAAAAATATTTTTATGTGATAAAAATGTGTTATTTTGATTAATGAAGCATGCCAAAATGATTTTGCCTGAATTAAGATTTCTACAAAAAAATTTAGATGTCAAATTTGTTATTTTTAGCATCTCAATGGTGTTTCAGTTATCTTAATAATTTTTAGGTGATTCCATAATTATTTTGATGAACTTGAAATGACCTGGAGATGCATGGAATGATTATTTGATGTTCTAAAATTTTTGGGAAATTTTGGAAATTAATTTTGAATTAATTTTTGTAAAGCATTATTTTATAGTAAGACTAGAAATTAGCGTTTGGCAAAATTAAAATGTTTAATTTTAACATCAAATAATCAATTTTATGGTGAGTTAATTTTGAATTAATTTCTAGAATTAAGAGTTTAATTTAATTTAATTAATATTAAAATATAAACTAAAATGACATATAAGATTAAAATTTGCCAAAATAATAGTTAGGAAGAAATTCGGTTCAAGAGTTTAATCAACTTCCAAAATGTAGGATCCATAACTTGTCATAACCAAATTTGATGTGTTTAATATTTTGCATTAGAGGATGCATGTTAGGAGTATGTGTGAGCTTGCATGATGGATGGTTACGAACTTACGCTTAATATGATTGGGGTGTCCATATCATGCCATATAGTTATAGTAACTATAGATAAATACGATATATACAAAACCTTCCTAGTTAGATGAGACCTAAGTAGAAATCCCTCACTTAGAATATTAAAACTAAAGCCTTCAATTAATATGGTGAGAACCAGAGTCTTTTTAGAGTTAGGGTTGTTGGTCAAACCTGAGCCTGCTCTACATGAACATGTTCGATCCATGAAAATATGATTTCTGGATTAATGGGTTGGTTTTAACTAGAAGTGTCGATTTGTTGGGCAAACTTAAGGTCAACGTGGATAGAGGCGAAGTTTGGTAGTGTACATGTGATGTACATGTATCAAGATTTGATAGCTCAATATGTGTGCACACATCAACAGTTGACAGCACTAGATTCGATAATTGCATTATAAATGCAATTGGTATGACTCATAGCTACCGATTGACCTCGGCTGGCTTATTAGGCAAACCCAAGGTCATTCTTAGAGATATTAGATATTGAACCAATAAGAGAATTTCTATACAAATTCTCTCAGATTCATATTGAGGGTTATGGATATGCAAGAAAATAGTGTGAGCCATACTGCATGTTATTAAAGTCCTAATTGGCATGCATTTACGTATTGTCTAACACCATTTCTCTCTTTGACATTAGGTTGCAGGAATCAACATCATGATTGCTAGTGTGAACCTATCCTCACTTATGGAAGCTAATGAGTTGACTGGACCCAACTTTCTAGACTGGCTTAAGAACCTAAGTATAGTTCTCAAGTTAGGAAAACTAGGCTATGTCTTAGAAGAACCACTTCTTAATCCCTCTATTGCTAATTCTTCTGATAGTGATCAAAAGATATATAGAAAATGTCTGGATGATAGTGAGATTGCTAATTGCATAATGCTAGCCACTATGTCACCAAAATTGCAAAAGTAGCATGAGGCTATAAATGCTCATACCATAATCTATCATCTAAGGGAGCTGTTTGATCAGTAAGCTAGGTTTGAAAGGTTTAAGATCTTGAGGTTGCTCCTCCTCTCCAAGATGGTTAAGGGGACATCTCCATTGCAATATGCACTGAAGATGAATGGCTATATTACGAGGTTGTCCTCCTTGAGTTTCCTAATGGATCATGAATTAAGTATAGACTTAATTCTAATTAGTTTGACTGATAATTATTTTATGCTTCACTATAGGATGAACCAGATATCCACAAGGATTCCTGAATCGATCAACTAGGTCAAAATAGTTGAGCCATATGTTTAGGAATGATAGTAAGGTTGTGATGTTGATGGACTCTTCTGGTTCGAGGAGGAAGAACCAAAAGACGAAGAAATCCACATGGCTTAAGGGAGGTGTGGTTAAGAAGAAAGCTAAAGAGACTACCCCTAAGGGAACATGCTTCTATTGTGGAAAGGATGGCCATTGGAGGAGGAACTGTAAGGCCTATCTCGAGTCACTGAAACAGAAGCAGGAATCAGATGCCCTATCTACTTCAAGTATGTTTGTTATTGATATTAATAATATTTCTAATAATAACATATTGTTATTGGATAGCAGTTGTAGCTCACACATATGTACTGATTTGTAGGACCTCAAGAGTAGTAAACAACTCAACAAGGGAGAGTCAGACCTACATATTGGTAATGAAGCAAGAGATGCTTCATTAGCTATAGGAACTTATGTATTGACATTCCCTAGTGCGCTTGTAATAAAATTGGATGATTGTTTTTAGGTACCTTTCTTGGCTAAGAATATTACTTTAGATTCTAGTCTTAATAAATTTGGTTTCATTTAAATTTTAGTAACAATGGTTATTTTATTAGTTTGAATGGAATGTTTATGCTATAGGTAGATTATGTAATGGAATATACATATTAGATATGTCGAATCCATTTTTAAATATCATTGACAATAAAAGACAAAAATAAGATAATGTGAAACCATCGTATTTATGGCATTGTCACTTTAGCCATATAAGTGAGAGACGTCTGACCAAACTACACAAGTTTGGTAGTTTAGGATCATTTAATTATGAATCATATGAAATATGTGAATTTTGCTTCTTAGGCAAGATGACAAAGTTACCCCTTAAAGGAAAGGGTGAACGAACTACTAGGCTATTGGACTTAATACATTTAGATGTATGTGGTTTGATGTCCATATATGCCAAAGATGATTGCATATATTTCATTACCTTTATCGATGATTATTCACGATATAGGTATGTATATCTTAGGAGATACAAATATGAGGCCTTTGAAAAGTTCAAAGAATTTAGAAATGAAGTAGAGAAACAATTGGACATGTTGGGACCCCACCCTCACGAGTCACAGGCCCGACGACCTAAGTGACATCTGAACGCGCATTCCACAAGGGAAGCGTGCGCACACCAGTCAAACATCAAAAACAAACTCATTTCTCCTATTTCATAACATATTTTGGGAAACCTCAAACTAGAATTACAATTTGAATTCTTCAAAACATTTGTTTTCCATTGTCTTAAGTTTCCAATGACACAAAAATCATCCAATTTGGTTCAGAAATCTAAAAGTTATACCCTAAACATTTTTGGGCTATTATTAAACTGAAACAATACACTATACTCAACTTCCATCTAGAAATTGAAAGTCTTAGAGACTGAATTAAAATTCAATTTCTTCAGAGGATTTGTATCTCTATTCTCTATTTTATTTAGAAACAAAAATAATCTCGTTTGGAACTCTATAAATCAATATATCATCCAAATACCAAAGTATGTTCAGTGAAATATCAAGTTCATACTCTTCCAAATGATATCCTTATTTTGATTCAATCGATCTTTTCCAAATCAATATAAAAAGCAATAAATTTTTATGGAAAGATAAATAAATGTATTAAGAATCCATTGATTCAAAAATTAGGTCATTTGAAGATCGGATGACAAATTTATGGTCAAACGAGTTAGAGGTGTTCAGATTAGGGAACACCTTATTGTGGCTTACCTAAGTAATTTACTTGTTCTATACCACTCGCTCCCAGCAAGAAACATTCAGTTGTGCCATGGTTATCTTACCCACATAATTCACATTATAACTACATGGTCTTGACTGTGGATGAAGAAGCTCCTTGTGTGTTTCCCAACTGCTTAGTGAGGGCAGTAATCTGTACTTATAAAGCTTTTACTTAGTTAAGTGGAATTATTCCTTTTTTCTCTTTGGACCCCTATCTACTCCTTTCATTTGACCCATACAGCTGTTACTCGCTAACTCTTCTAAAAGTTCATGATCTGCATCAATGGTTTTCCTCATCAAATACCCTTTTGCAGCTGCATCTACTGTTCCCTTTGTGCTATGAGTTACACCATTTTAGAATGTCTACAAAATAAATTCTCTCAGAAGGTTATGGTGGGGGCAGCTCCTTTGTAATTCCTTAAATCTCTGTCAGGCTTCATATAACAACTCCCCATCACTTTGTTGAAAGTTTGTGATCTCTTATATGATTCTTATCGTCTTGGTCAAGGGAAAGTACTTAGCTAGGAAACTTTGGGCGAGTTGCTCCCAAGTGATGATTTTACTTGCACTAAGTGAATTATACCATGCCTTTTCCCAATCCCACAAGGTAAAAGAAAACAATCTTAACTACACAACATCATCAAGCATCCCATTAAACTTAAAGGTATCATAGATGGGTGTTGGTATCTTCGTTAGACAGCCCGTAAGACTGCACACTACTCTGAAGTGTATTGAGGAGTGCCACCTTGGTCTCAAAATTATTGGCTTGAATCACTAGCCTTGCAACTCCTTCAGGACTAAAACATGGCCTCATAAACTCCGTCAATGTCATCTCAGCTCCTCCTTGATCTCCTTTTTCGGTATTCCTTTATATTTTTTCTTGATTTCTAACTCTTCTTAGCTCTCTTTCGTGCCTTGTAATATTTGAAAACTCTTCTTCAATAAGCTTGTTAGACCTTCTCATGTTCCTTGTTCTCATGCACCTACAAAATCACAAGAAAATATATCAAACACTCTTAAATCAAAGTCAAATAAACTAAACAAAATGCTAAACAAAACAATCCCTAGCAACGGCACAAAAAACTTGTTGATTGCGAAAACAAACTACTTGTTTTACGCTAAAAATCACATGTATATAGGTTGTTACTTGTAGTAAAAAGCAGATATTGTCCCACGGAGATTATGCCTATGCACCACTTAATTTAGGTTATGGTTTGTTTAAAACTCAAATTCGAATATTAAACTGAAAAGTAAACTAAATCAAAACAAACTAGCAATGAATAAGTATTGTAACAATGGAAATATGTCAAGAGACTTAATAAAGTGGGAGAGGAGATTTTAGCTATCATTAATGCTAATCTAGCTTTTTAAGTGTTTATAAGGTGTCGGTTTTAGACGATCATAGGGTCAGTTACTCTCTCTCAAGTTATAACCATTCCCTAAATTGTAAACCTTAATCCAATTATGGACTTGCAATCTCTCAATTCACAAAATACGCACAATTCTAATTAATTCTCAAGCTCTCTAATAAACAATAAGGTCTCACACAGGATCTCTCTCCATGAAATTACTAACTAGATTGATTAAATGATCAATTAGATTGCCTAACTCTTGTTAATCCAATCTAATTATTTTTATCCAAGTCACCCTCTCAGTTCATTACCAAAACTTGCAACTACATTAATCAATCACAACACCCAAATCAAGTAATCACAATTCAACTAGATTAATATTAAATATAAGCAAAATCCTAAAGGAAAAGTTAGGACATCATTAATAACTCAAAATCCATAACCAACAACCCATCTCAATCTTACATATTAGATGAATAAAAAGACAAATGGGGAGGAAATGAAACTTAGGATGGATGATTCAAGTAAGCAGTAGTGTCAGGAGATCACCTATTCGTTAAAACTTCAATTTTGGAGCCCTCCTCTTCTACCTCTTCTTCTTTTCTCTCTCTTTAAGGTTTCCAAATGTAGGTTAAATGTAGAATACTTTCTAAGGTTACATTATTATACTTTTATATTCTTTTTGAATTAAGGTAACCCTAGTGTCTTTTTAGTGTCTAAAATGTCCAAAATGTCCCTCGAAAACTTGAATCTGAATGTGACTTTTAGTTTGTCTGCGTGTAGGCCACGATCATAGCCCTTAGTGCACAATCGGTCGATTTATCTGCTCACTGTCATAATCGCGGTAGATTTCTCACCATTATAGCCCTGTGCTCAAGCTTCTATCACGATCATGGCATATTTTCTACAATTGTGGGTCTATGTTGGTGCTTCTGTCACGATCATGGCCTGCCTGCCACGATTGTGGGACTATATCTTTGTTCAGGTCTCCTCTGAAACTCTTCTTATTCCCTTGAAACACTAAAAAACTCATCACAATACCCTGTATATATGAAATTGAAGCTCAACAAGAAGTACTCA
>JANSVA010032400.1:0-14181 GCA_025504915.1 Erythroxylum reticulatum | reverse complement strand
TTGTACATGCATTGATGACATTTTTCCAAGTAAAATGGATTTATAAATGCAATTAAATTAGGAAAAATTCATTCGGGGACTATTAGCATTATTTCAAAATTTTTGGGAATATTAGGAATTTTCTGAAAATTTTGGAATATTAAGAAAAATAGACAAATGGAATTATGACATGTAGCACTTATATATGGGTGACAAGTGGCTCACATGCAAAGGCACCATGTGTCAATAGATTAAAAAGGCATGTAAGCATATGTTTGAAAGGAAAAAATTTTGTAGCTCCTAGGTTGTACTTCAATTTGGCTTTGTTCTTCATCAATAACGAAAACTCTCTTCCAAGCTCTTCATCACATAATAGCTTGTTGAATTGGTTGCATGTGATTTTCAAGAGTTGGAGTTCAAACTAGTAAGTACTGTGTGGTTGTTATGATTTGTGTACTAAATTATTCATTACGTAGATAATAGTTCGGTGTTTATACATTGAAGAAACTTATTAGCTAAAGCATGAATGAGAATTTTAGGTAGGCTGTATGTGTTGCTTCGGAATATTTGATGAGTGGTCTGTTATAAGATGGAGTTGAAATGAATTTTTAAGTTTGAAAAATCACTAAAATTGTGCTTAGAAAAAGTACAGAAAATGCATGAATGCTGATTTATAAATATACTCTATTGTCTACCGTTGACGTACGTAAATCTGCTAAGTGTCCATAGAAATGAATTGAAATGATTTTATGATAAGAAATGAGGATTAAATGAGGTTAGGATGCAGAAATGATTTAATTTAAGTGTAAGAATTAATGAAGATGGAAGAGAGAAACTGCAGAAAAGTTAGTAAATTGTGTGAATTAGATTCGAATTTTTTATGTTGTATGTAATCTGAGAATTTGGATTTGTTATGCAATGTGGAGCTGAAATGGAAGTGGGAAGGATGATTTATTTTCAAATGTATTGATTAGAAAGTGTAAAAGAGAGAAAGTCTAGAAAGAAGGAGGAAGAAGATGAAAAAAATCAAGTCAGGTGAAGAAGAAGGAGGTCGTGGTTATGCTTCTGCACGATTGTGACTTCGATAATAAATGTAGCAAGTCGCGATCTTGCTTCTACACTATCGCGACATCGTTAATTAATGTAGTGAGTCGCAATTGTGCTTCTATATGATCGCGACTTCCCTGTTTATCCGAAGGGGTTAAATTAAACTAGAGACTTAAGAATACATATTTTTTGAAGATATTGAATTCTTGTTCTGCCTTTATGAATTTCAGAATTTGATTGGAAGTTGAGATAAGAATTCTGTTGAAGCTTAAGTATAGTATGAGATCTTTTGAGTATAATTTTCAGTATACAAAACCAAATGGAATGATCTTAGTATCATTAGAAACTTAAGACTTGGGAGAACAACTTTTTAGAAGGAAGTGTTATCAAATTACCTCATCTTCTTGATGTGAATAATTGAGCAAATTGGACCTGAAAGTTAATCGTGAGATAAATCTGGATTGAGCAATTGAATATGGTTTCACATGATAGATAATGTGACAAGATTAACGATAAGAAATACTAGAAATTTTCATGATCATACATCATACATATTTAGTATACATGAATGTGCATAAATAATTTCATAATCATGCACAATAATTATATGTGTTTGTATTAAATATTATAGAGGAACATATAGAGTGACCATTTCCAGATATTGTCGAGACTTCGAGGCAATAAGTAATAAGGGATCTTTTTTAAGTAATTTAGACAATCAATTTTGTAAGCAAATCAGTAAGTAATATTTGATACTTTTGTTTTGACTATTCTGTTTGCTGTTGATTTGGATCATTGAATGATTTGCAAAGATGTAAGAATGTGATACACATGAATACATCATATGAAAACATTGATTAATATGTGAATTGAATTTCAGACATTTTTGTTTTTGAATCTGTTAAGTCCTAGTTGTGGATTAATAGGCATGCCTAGAAGAGTCTGCAGCTGCTTTTGTGACACTTCAGTGTCTTCTGTTAATGGCACTTCAGTGTATATTGTTATTCACACTTCGATGTTAAGACTTCGGTCTCTTCTGGACACTTCAGTGTCAAGACTTTGGTCTCTTCTGTATAAGCCCCGTTACCCACTTCTGTAAATGGATTTAGTAGTCATCTGATTTTGTATTATGATATCTATTTGATTCTTAACATAAACTAAATTGTGTTTTGATTTTGAAAGGTTTATACCTCTTGTGTTATGCAGTTCTGTTTAATTATAAAATCTATTCTGAAATGCATTATGTCTGATTTATTGTTAAAGCAATCTTTTAATGTAGATTAGTTATTACTCACTAAGCTATATGCTTAGCTTGGTGGATTTTCCCCGTGTGAGTTCAGAGCGAGGATTATAAAGACTGGGACAAGTCAACTGCAATGGCTAATGGAATCTGAGTCTTGTTTTGATAAAAATGTATTTGAGTTTATTTTGGCTTGTATATGAAGTCTATGACTCTGAATTGTTGTAAGTTTTTATAATAACTATTTTCTGGCTAGTTTTGGCTTTTAGGACAAATTTTTATTAAGTTCATGTGATATCATATATGTATGGATTGAAACAAGTTTGTTTTAATTTCAACGTATAATATGATGTATGTTTATTCTAAATTGCTTCCAATTGAAGATTTTGAATGCTATGCGTCCGTGAAATGTTTTGGTTTATTTGTACTGTCTTATGTGGCATCCACATATCCTCCCAGGGGGTATTTGGGCATCACAAAAACAAACCCTAACCCCTGGTTTAAAACATCACTGTATACAATATATCCTCCAGATCTAGATAGAATAGCCAACACTAGTACTGAAGTTAATCAATGTTTTAACTCATCAAAGCTCCTTTGAGATTCATCAGTTTATAGAAAAGGTATGTTCTTACTCAGAAGCTTTGTCAAAGGGGCTAAGATCAATGAGAATCCCTCAACAAACCTCTTGTAATAACCTGCTATCCCTAGAAAACTTCGAATTTATGACATATTTCTAGGTGTTTCCTATTTCATAATGACCTCAACTTTCTTTTAGTCTACCTGAATATCCTGTCCAGACACTATATGACCCAATAACACCATCTAATCAAGCTAGAATTCACACTTACTAAATTTGGCATATAATTACTTCTCTTTCATTATTTGTAAAATTAACCTCAAATGCTCAAAATGTTCCTCTCTACTCCTCGAATACACCAAGATATCGTCTATGAATACAATAACAAAGTAGTCGAATTAAGGTCATAATATTTTATTCATCAATTCCATAAAAGTAGTTGGACCATTCGTCAATCCAAAAGGCATCACCAAAAACTTGAAGTGCCTATATCTAGTTCTGAATGCACTCTTTCGTACATCAGTTTTTGCTATTTTCAATTGATAATACCCTGACCTCAAATCCAGTTTATTAAACACTTGAACTCCCTATATTTGATTGAGCAAATCATTTATTCTCTGTAAGGGATATTTATTCTTCACTATCACTTGATTTAATTGCCTACAATCAATGCACAATCTCAAAGTCTCTCCTTCTTCTTCACAAAAAAAACTGGAGATCCCCAAGGTGACACACTGGGTTTGATAAAACCTTTATCTAACAACTCCTACAACTGAGCCTTAAGGTGCCATCCTATAAGGAGGGATATATATAGGAGCAATAACTAGGACAAGGTTAATGGTGAACTCCGTTTCCCTATCTGGTGGTAATCCCGATAATTCAATGGGAAAAACATCTTGAAAATTCCCAAAAATAGGAATATCTTATAATGTCTGCTTAACTCGGGTATCAATCACATAGGCTAAATAAGCCTTACATCCACTTTGAATTAGTCTAAAAGCGCTCATTGATGAAATCAACCTAATTGGAATTGTTTAACTAACACCTCGAAATATCACCCTTGATTAAGTAGAAGATTCAAGCGTAACTTCCTTAATGTAACAATTCATCACAACCCAATGAATAATAAGCCAATCCATAGCTAAAATAAGTTCTATCTCTTTTAGCTACACTACTATCAAATCAGTTTTCAACTCAGCCTAGTAAACCCGAATAATACACCCTCTACATACTTCTCCAATCATTATAGTACTACTTACTGAAGTTCTCACCTCTAAGCCAAATTTCAACATCTCTCTCTCATAATGCAATTTGGATGCTAGATGTGGGGTAATAAATGAATGTATAGATTTAGGATCTAACAATACAAATGCCTCAAAATTAAAGATATGTAACACACCTATAACAACAACTGGGAAATTTTGTGCCTCTTTTCTCGCCTAGCCTTAGACTGTGGTTGGTTACTCTGTACCTCAGTCCTAACACTAGGACTTGCTGAATTAGCTTTACCCCTACCTCTGCCTCTCCGTCCTGCTCTACTGACTTTACTTTGTTAGACAATCACCTCCTCCTCTCACTCACAATTATGTTCTTAAAGTTGTTGGATAGTCTCTAATCTGATGCTCTAATGAGCCATAATGCAAACAAGCTCCTGATACCTTCTAACATACTCAGAATGAATAGAACAAATTATAGGTCTAAACATTGGCTGCCTTGACCTTGATTGCAATCACGATGATTTATTCTTGCATTTACTAAATTTATTACCAGAGTCAGCTTGAAACTCACTATGCCTCTTAATCGTAAACTCTTGTTTATACTCTCCTTGTTCATCCTTTAGTAACTACTCAATCCCAATCAAAGCAACTCATAACTCAATAAAACTATTCAAATTTGTAATAGCCAACCTTATCATGATCTCCATATTCAATCCATCCTCAAATAGCCTACAATTATCTTCCTTATTTGAGATTAGAGCAGTAGCATACCCCAATAGTTCATTGAACCATACCTCATACTTAGCTACTGTGTGATTTCCCTTTTTCAAATCGAGGACTTCCTTCATCTTCCTATCCAAATAGATCTTTGGCATGTAATTATACTTAGAAACCATCAGGAAGTCCCCCATGCCAGTCTCCAATGTCAAGAGGAACTACCTAGAACTGTCTTCCACCATTAATAGACTAGACCTTAAAGTAAAGAGATTACATAATTGAACCTCTCATCTGACTCATAGTCTATTTGAGCAAATACTCTCTTTCTTTTCTCTAACCAACCCTCTGCCTTAGCAGGTCTGTATTTCCATAAAAGCCTACAGGCCCCTACTTCCTAAGTTTATCATACCTCCTTTCTCTCCTCTCAGGACCTCTCTGAGGTAATTGTTTAGACTGGGGTATAGGAGACTCTCTATTGGTTTTTATTGACTCAATATCAATTGATTCTATAGCACGGTCTCCTATAGCAGATGACCTATAACAAATAAGAATGATGATCACTATATGGCTTTCTTTCCATATCCCATGTTTAAATGCTCATATATGTCCCTAAGGATTTCAAACTATGCTCTGATACTGTAATAGTAACATACCACTCCTATAGAGCATAAGCCCAAACATACCAGAGGATATTTGAGTACATACTATATGAAATGGTACATTAGAATCAAACTAACTCGTTAAAGGCATCAAACATATCATAAGCATTCTAAATGTTCATTTCTTCCCATTTCATTGACCAACATAAAAGCCACATGTGTCATTATAATTCAGAATCCTTATATACATTACACAACATTTTTTTAGTTCAATCTCAGTACCAAATATATAACATGAAATGGGATTTTAATACACAAGACTCTAACTATACTCCTTAGATTTATTTGATCAAAACTTTGAGTCATTTTTTCCCCAAAATGTAAGTACTAGACTTCTACTATATCACCTTAGTAGCTAGAACTCCCATGAACCAGAAAAATAATGCTGCAATTTTGATGAGTTTATAAACTCAGTGAGTGAACCATCATCGATGTATTCACTCAAGTCAGATCACAAAAATAAGTATATCAAAGTTTATCATACTTCCACAAGCATATCATGTAAGCTAGCATTGCAAATCACAACACATCCTCTATTAACTTCAACTGTAATTCACTATTTCAAAACAATTCAATAATTCATTTCAAGTTAATCATTTGATACATGTAGGGATGTATATCCAAATGCACATGTGTTTCCATTCTCCTTTTTTTGTGATCAAGTGCCTGTGAACTCAATTTATTGTCCCGTATCTGTTATTGATATCGAGATCATTTCTGGCTCATATCTATTATGGTTATTGACTCCATGTCATCTGAACCTGAGGTTCTTTTTTATAATCCTGAGGTCAAAGCTCTTTTCTCCACATCTGTCACTCTGGTCACAACTCCTTCATCTAATCATGCTTTTCAATGTCATGAAATGCATCATTTCATATGTTATGTTTTCATTTCCTTTAAATTATGTGCACTTATTTCACATATATCACACTACTCAAATCTAAGTTTGACATTTATCAATCAGCTATACACATGTTTCATATTAAACATACAATTCATACAAAAGCACATATAAATGAGTTTACACATCTAAGTTAACTCACAGTAAGCTCCAAAAAAAGCCATTGCCTCGATGTTCCAGCAATTTCTAAATGTTGACGATCACCTTGCGCATCTACTTTCAAGCAATACATACATAGTTCACAAATCACTAATCTGTTTAATCATTTAAATATATAGTCATACACATGTATATATGTCATATTTCAATGCATGCCCAATTAACTTTCTGGGTATGTATTCTTATACAAATATCTTGACCATTCAAACATTATAGCTTCTATACAACTAGTTTGCAATCAGGTTTATACCTTAAGTAAGCATGATTTACTCCAAATTCATTAATCATACATTCACTAAAACTTTTCTATCAATATATACTCATACAATTACCTAATTCTCATTCATAATTACCTCATCTTCTTTAATGCTCATTCATTCATGCCTAATACACATTACTCATATCCTTAAGATCATGTTTGCATTCATAAGAATACCTTTATTCCTTTATCACATCATAATTTTCATATTTGGATACATTGACATCAAAACAGTACATTCTTTAAGTGATGACATCAATTAACAACCTAAACTTATGAAGATCTTAACTAATTAATCAAGCTACAATCTAAGTTCATTCCAAGCCTTAATTAAGTCCAAATACACTAAATTAGAGTGACTTTTCCTCAGCTGGTTCAACATGTACACAAGGCTGAAATTACATTCTAGAATTAGGCACATAATTATGGGGGACCATGCCACAATCGTGATAGAAGCTTGTGCAATAGGTCACAATCATGTAGTGAGGGCCACGACTGTGCACTTTCTTTCTTCCCTCAATTTTGCACGAATTTCACATACTTAGAGACATCACTACCACTTGAATTTTTCCAAAATTCATGTCCTTTAAAACTACTTTGTTTCATGCTAGTCTAGCTTCCATATTGGTTGCATTATATCTCACAAAAATCTACTCATTTGTTTCATTACCATTCACTTTAAACCATCATACATGCAGTCCTAACCTTTCTAGATTTGAAAGCACTTCAATAACACCTATCTTTAGCATGAATTCATCATCAATTATACTTCAAATCCTAACTTAAATCATCCATATAATAGCGTATAAACTATTATTGTCATGCATCCAAAAACAAAACAGAAGTTACCCCTTTCATTTATCATTTTCTAACAAAATTTCATCATCAATACCGCATTCAATCTATCCCTAATTAGTCATCGTAATTTCTACTAACACATGCCAAAATAGATCAATACTTCACTTGTTCAGCTAAATTTCCAACTCAATAGATCAATCTTGCTTTGCCTCACATGCATGCAAGATCATCTTAGGAACAATGAGAGAGTAGGATAATTTTCAATAGAGATAAGAAGAAGACAACAAAATATAGCTATCTTTCTGAAGAAATTGACAAAGGTTTTGACGTGGTAATAGATAGTATTTAGAGCAACAACTTAAGATGTGAGGGACGAGTGAGTTTCAGCAGTGAGAGGGAGAAGAAGGAGAGAGTTACAGTCAAATACAATGAAGATGATTCTAAAATTGTCTATATCGTATGGTATAGGTGTAAGATATGTTTAAGGACACTTGCCAAGTGTCTAAGCTAGTTACATGTCCACTTTTTAGGCTACCAAATGTCACTTAGTTCTTCTACCATTTATAACTTAATTCTCTAGGTCATTTTTCAATCAAGACTATTACCATATGTCACTCATTTTATAGGCTTAATCATCATATATTTCCACATGTTAACTTGTCTTCCCACTTGAAAATTTTTTCCTAGGCTAAATGTAAATATTAACTCATCAACCTCCAAATTGTAACACTTAACTCCAAATTACTAATCGTAATCCATCAATTTTTTATGGTGACACGATGGTATGTTAGAACACATATCATTCCGAAAACATACAAAAATCAAAATAAACTAACTTTAAACACTTTTTAAGAAAACTTTAACAAAAAGTTTAACAATTCAAGATCAAGAAAATAATATGAAAATAAGATATCAAAAAACTATCAACATAAATTTCTAGAAATATGAAACTCTAAAAATTTTAAAGGTCAAGACAATTGGGTTGCCTCCTAACAAGCATTTATTTTAGGTTATCAGCTTAACCCTTTTCCATCGATGTAAACTTAACTGAACTTGCTTGGTAAGATGCAAGTCATTATGAGATCTTCCACCAACTCTATTTTTCTTTTTTAATCTTAATGAAAAAATCAAATTTGTGGGCATATTTCATATTTCTTTATGATGTGCTTACCATTTTCAATCACTTCCTTTAGATTTAAATCTTTCCTCTACACATTCTATACCTTTGCCTCCTACATAACATAAGATATGTTTTCATTAATAAGTATTGGTCCATATAGAGGGGGTTAGTAAGGAAATCCTCTTCAATTTTTATTATGTCCTGGCGAAGGAAACAGTCCTCTCTGGCCACTACAAACCGCTAGTCATCCACCCAGTCTGCTGCCACCGTCGCCACATGTGCCACCGTCACCGGAGTTCCTGCCGCCGACGTCATCTCAGGTGGTCAGAATGCCTCCATCTTTGCATCAACAGCTTCAGAATTTCCCGATCTATCACACCCTACCACTGGTTTTTTCCAACACCCATCGATTCCGGCAGGATCTACGTCCGAAATTCCATCCCCCACCATCCATGTTTCCACCGTTACTCACACCATCCCCTGCCCGTCGGCCACACCCACACCAGCAAAATCATCCACACATCCATCTTATTTTGGGTCTACCCTTTACCTAATCAAAGGAGAGCTAGGCGTCACTGGAGAAGAAAACGTTGGATGTCCCCGACGCCACAGCCCTTCTCCAATACCGACCCACCATCGCACCGTGGAGGTGAGAAATGTGGCGCCGTCTGTCCCTGTGGCGTCGCTTGCTCCACCGGTTGCACCTGCACCGTCGGCTACTGCTATTGCCAACGAGGAGCTTGGCAATCCTCTGGAGGCTGTAACGAGGGAGGATGCTGCACGTGGAGAAAAGGTGCCTCCCCCCAATTTTCAGCCAATTTCTGCCCCTTCCAACATTGCCCCTAGTGGAGGTAATTTCAAAAACGCCCTTCTACGCAATTATATTACTGCCCCCCATAATATGCTTGCAACTACTAGGAAGAAATCTGTCTAGAAACCTGCTGATTTTAGCTGGGCGGAGAAACTTACTTTTACAAATACAAATTCTAGTTTTCGATTTGATCTGGCTCATAAGCCAGATACTGGTCCGATAATGATGCCGAAAGCGTGTATTGATGAGAGCCTGCATCAATGGACCCGTTGTCTAGTCAGATTTTTCCCGGGGCACAACATGCCTTTTCGGGCCATGCAGATGCTCGCCACGTGGGCTTGGAAGACCCTTAGCTTGGAGGATGTCGTCTCCACCGGCATAGGGTTCTTTTTCTTTCGATTTCTCTCGGAAGAAGCTTTACAGCCAATTCTTGAGCAAGGCCCATGAATTTTTGGAGGAAAGTCCATCGTCTTATAGCTTATGATTTTGATAAATCTACAGCCTCCAAAGTGTCGGTCTGGGTCTAACTATATGGCTTACCTTTCCCTTTGTGGAATGAGCGCAGTCTTGGCCTTATAACCCAACGCATTAGGCGACCCCTCAATTGCGATCGCCACACTTATGCCCGCACCCAACTTTCCTTTGCTAGGATCTGAGTGGAGCTCTCTGCTGATTCAAATCCTATTCAAGACCTAGAGATTTGTTGTGGTTTGAGTACCGATTTGATTCGTATCCGACTAGAATACTAGTGGACACCTAAGCAGTGCTCCATATGTCATGTATTTGGCCTTTCATGTGGTCCTCTGACTATAGCGACCCCCCAGCTTGTCACCGAGCCTACGCCTACTACGGCACCTCAGGTTATCGCTGACCCCCTTCAGCATCCATCTCCTTCTGTAGCCCCCCCAGTGGCGAGGGAGGTGATACAGGCTCCTGTGGCCCCCCAGACTATAGCTGCACCTCTCCCTCCTGTAGCCCTTCAGCCTGCTGTTGACCTAGTCCCACCCCCCAGTGGCCAGTGCCGTTATACTAGCCCCTATTCAGGCTGTCTCTGGGTCCCCCGCTGATTCTGATTCTGTGACTGAGGTCTAGTTTACTCCACCTTCCCGTAGATGCGAGCACTTTGCTTCTCCTGCGTTGAGAGTTAGCCTGAGTCGGACGCCTAGTCCCGTGGTTTCTATAGAGATACGGTCCACCTCTAGCCAGATGCCTTACTTACTCAGTTCGAAGGCTTCCATTCCCAATAGTAGCTATGGCTCTCGATTACGTGGCATCTTTGGAGATTTTTTGATTGGTGACTCGCCCATTCCTATTCAGGGGTTGACAGGTGATAGAGTGAGTGAGGGGACCCACCCCTCCCTTTGATTGCCATCGCCTTATTATTATATTCCATTTCCTATGATAGGAAGTCGGAATATTAGAGGCCTAAATGGTCCCCACACTTAGAGAGCAGTTCGAGATTGGATTCGGCGTTATGATCTTGGATTAGTTAGTCTTCTGGAGACCAAGGTAGTTTCTCCCTCCTTAGCGGGTGTAGTTTCATCTACTTGTTGTGAATGGGATTATTTGAGTAATGTGACGGATCAGGTAGCATGTCGCATTCTGGTCTGTTGGGACCCCAGTTTGTTTGAGTTACAGAGTTCGGTGTCTACCCTACAAGGCATTAGTTATGAGGTGACTCATCAACGAGAGGGTTTCGGTTTTGGCCTTACAGTGGTTTATGGCTCCACGGACCCGAGTCTTAGACGAGAGCTTTGGGATTTTTTCCGCAGTCAGGCTGACCGATTTCATTCTCTACCTTGGTTGGTGTTGGGTGATTTTAATGCCATTCTGAGTCATTCAGACAGAGTCGGTGGAGATATTGGGTGGTATCGCCATATGGATGAGTTTGGGGAGTGTATACATGGTTCTGAGTTGCTTCGACTTCCTTACCGGGGTTTGCGTTATACTTAGCATAATGGTCGGGAGGGATTGGATTCTATTCTCCGACAATTAGATTGGAGTTTTGGTAACTCCATATGGCTCACCTCTTGGCCTAGTACCTTTATAGAGGTTCTGCCGCGTGATATTTCTGATCACAACTCTTTGGTTGTTCATTTTGGTTCCACGCGGCCTCGGCCTCCTACTCCTTTCAAGTTTCTGAAATGTTGGGCTAATAATCCCCACTTTTTAGACCTTGTTAGGAGAGTTTGGGCTACACCAGTACGAGGGGACCCGATGTTTTGCTTAACTCACTGGCTGCGCCTGCTTAAGCATGAGCTAAAGTATTTACACTTTCGGGATTACAGTCATATTTCCAGCAGAGTCAGGGAGGCACGGACCCAGTAGGCCTCCGCTCAGGCCGCTCTTGACGCTTCCCCGCACTTGCTCGATCTCAGTATGGTAGAGCATGACCTTGCTAGACAATACTATCGACTGGTACGGGATGAGGAGTCATTTTATTGACAGCGATCTAAGATTTAATGTCTTGCTCTGGGGGACCAGAACACTCATTTTTTTCACAAATCCTTGCTCCATCGACAGGTCTGAGGTCGGGTACATGGGTTACTTGATGGGACCGTCACTTTTATCACTGATTAGGGAGCTCTGGGACAGATGGAGGTGGATTATTTTCAGGGTATCCTCTGCTCTCCCCCCTCGCCTCCTTCAGCTGATGCTGCTCGTTTTTTCACTCAACGTGTCCTAGAGGATATGGTTCAGTCTTTGGTGGATCCAGTTTTGGATGAGGAGATCCGTCATGCCTTATTCTCCATTCCAGAGGATAAGGCTCCGAGACCTGATGGTTATACCTCTTTCTTCTTTCGGAGGTGTTGGGCTATTATAGGAGCAGATTTCAGAGCAGCGGTGAGGTATTTCTTCTATACCTCAGCTATGCCTCGCTGGGTGAATTCTACTAGGATTACCTTGGTTCCCAAGGTGGAGGGTTCGCAGACTTTGAGTGACTTTAGGCCAATCTCTTGCTATAATGTCCTTTACAAGTGTATCTCAAAGGTCATTGCAAATCAGTTTAAAGTTGTTTTACCAGAGGTGATTGGGAGAGCTCAGATGGCGTTTGTCCCGGGGAGGCAGATTGCAGATGCGATTTTTCTTACCCAGGAGTTGATACACGATTATCACCTTGATCGCTGACCACCTCGGTGTGCTATCAAGGTTGATATTCGTAAGGCTTTTGATACAGTCAGCTGGGAGTTCATTTTACTGGGATTGAGGACCATCGGAGTTCCTGATAGCATAATCAGATGGATTGAGGTATGTCTCCGCTCTGCACATTTCTTGGTAGCTCTTAACGGATCACTTCATGGTTATTTTGCCGCCACACGGGGGGTGCGACAGGGGGACCCTCTTTCTCCATATTTGTTTCTACTGGCGATGGAGGGACTAGATGGAATACTGCGTGAGGTGACAGTATCTCCAAACTATGGCCATCATGAGAGGTGTCGGCAGCTTTCTCTCACCCATCTCTATTTTTCGGATGATTTGATGATTTTCAGTCGTGCAAATTCAGATTCTCTTGAGATCATCCGCCAGGCTTTGACAGTTTTTGAGAGGGTTTCCGGGTTAGCCATTAACTCGGATAAGAGCTGGGTCTTTTTTTCAGGGATCCCCGAGGTAGAGGTTTCCTCTTTACAGAGTGTCCTCGGGATTCAGATTGGTTCCTTCCCGATCCGTTACTTGGGTGTCCCGCTTATCACCACACGGTTGCGGCATACAAATTGTCTTCCTTTGGTGGAGAGGATACTCTCCCAGATTCGACTGTGGACTTCAGCCTCTCTTACTTACACGGGTCGGCTACAGCTTATTAGATCTGTACTCTTCTCTATACAGGTCTACTGGTTAGGTATGTTCCTACTACCTGCTAGCATTACTTGCCGCATTGAGAGTATTATATCAGCTTTTCTCTAGAGGGGTACTTCTTGTCCCACACTGGGGCTAAGGTGGCATGGGAGTCAATCTATTTTCCGAGACAGAAGGGTGGACTTAGAGTTAAGAGGACCAGGGATTGGAATAGGGCGGCCACACTTAAGTATGTGTGGCGACTATTCACAGACCGATATTCCATATGGACCATGTGGATACATGTAGTGTTGCTGCGAGGTAGATCTTTTTGGCATATTCAGGTCCCGTCGAGATCTTGTTAGGTTTGGCGGATGATTCTGTTGAGCCGAGAGTGGTGCCGAGGCCTCATTGTAGCTTGTGTTGGTGATGGGAGAGATACTTCCCTTTGGCAGGATTACTGGCTACCAGATCAGGGCCCCCTATATGACCAATTCTCCTTCCGTGATCTATCTTCTACTAGGCTCTCCTGGGATGCTCGGGTTTTAGATATCATTCATGATAGGGAGTGTGTTTTTCTGAAGGGGAGCTATGAGCTCTAGTAGATTTGGGGCTCAGTTTGCTTTCAACCGCAGCTTTAGTCCGATAGTTGGGTTTGGAGAGGTCACTCATCAGGAGTCTTCTCTGTTGACTCTGCCTGGGACCTTCTCAGATCCCGACATTTTATGGACCCGATCCACCACTTATTGTGGTTCCCAAGGCATACTCCACGACACTCCTTCATTCTTTGGTTGGCATCATAGGAGCGACTTCGGACTATGGACAGGCTCCAGTTTTTTGGCATCTTGACTTCTTCGACTTGTGTGCTTTATGGTGCTTCTACAGAGACACATGATCATCTTTTCTTCCAGTGTCATTTC
>JANSVA010032359.1:0-14184 GCA_025504915.1 Erythroxylum reticulatum | reverse complement strand
TCAAATAAATGAAATATGCCTTTGCTTTATTTATTCATAAAGTCTGTACATGACTATGAACAAAATGCGCTAAAGGGAATTACCTTTAGGGCACTACTCTAACACGAACTGGTATCCCGATGGTTTCGATCATGGGGGCAAGACTATAATTAGTATGTTTTCGATGACAAATTGACGATTCGTGACCGACTGGGCCTTGATTGCAACAATTTTTTCACGACCTAGTATGACTTCGTACGGCCCTAGTAGGTGCCACAGCCCCAACCTGGTCTCCCGATGGTGCCGATCATGGGGGCAAGACTATAATCGGCAAATTTTTGATGAGAAACTGATGGTTCATGACCGACTGGGGCTTGTTTGCACAAATTTTCCCACGACCGAGTATGACCACATCTAGCCCCGGTAAGCGCCAAGGCCTCGACCTGGTCTCCCGACGGTGCCGATCATGGGGGCAAGACTATAATCGGTAAGTTTTCGATGACAAACTGACGTTTTGTGACCGATTGGGGTTATTTGCACTGATATTCCCTTGATCTAGTATGACCGCATATGGCCCCGACAAGTGCCTAGGCCCCGAACTGGTCTCCCGATGTTGTCGATCAAAGGGCAAGACTATAATCGGGAAGTTTTCGATGAGAAACTGACGGTTCGTGACCGAATGGGGCTTGTATGCACCAATTTTACCACGACCGAGTATGAACGCATATCTCCCCGGCAAGTGCCACGGCCCCGACCTGGTCTCCCTACAGTGTCGATCATGGGGG
The DNA here is from genome assembly GCA_025504915.1 of Erythroxylum reticulatum. NCBI lineage: Eukaryota > Viridiplantae > Streptophyta > Magnoliopsida > Malpighiales > Erythroxylaceae > Erythroxylum > Erythroxylum reticulatum. The sequence continues at coordinate 13,420 of JANSVA010032359.1, read as the reverse complement.
CAAGACTATAATCGGTAAGTTTTTGATGATAAACTGACGATTAGTGATTGACTTAGTGTCCTGACGTTGCCGATCATTGTGGAAACACTATGATCGGCATGTTTTCGATGATAAACTGATGATTCGTGACCGATTGGGGCTTGTTTCCACCGATTTTACCACAACTGAGTATGGTCCGGCAAGTGCCACAGCCTCGACGTAGTCTCCCGACGATGCTGATCATGGGGGCAAGACTATAATCGGCTAGTTTTCGATGAGAAACTGACGATTAGTGGCCGACTGGGGCTTGTTTGGACTAATTTCCCAGTGACCGAGTACGACCGCATATCGTCCCGGCAAGTGCCATGGCCTCGACATGGTATCTTGACGGTACCGATCATGGGGGCAAAACTATAATCATTAAGTTTTCGATGACAAATTGACGGTTCCTGACCGACTGACGCTTGTTTGCACCAATTTCCCCAGGATCGAGTATGACCGTACATGGCTTGGGTAAGTGCCACGGCCCCGACCTGGTCTCCCGGCGGTGCTGATCATGGGGGCAAGACTATAATCGACAAGCTTTCGATGAGAAACTAACGATTCATGACCGACTGGGGCTTGTTTGCATGAATTTTTCCATGATCGAGTATGACAATATATCACCCCGGTAAGTGGCACGAGGCCGACTTGGTCTCCCAACGGTGTCGATCATGGGGCAAGACTATAATTGTTAAATTTTCAATGACAAACTGATGATTAGTGACCGACTGGGCCTTGTTTCCACTGATTTTCCCATGACCGGGTATGACTGCATATGACCATGGCAAGTGCCACGACCCTAACCTGGTCTCCTGACGGTGCCGATCATGGAGTAAGACTTTAATCGGCAAGTTTTCGATGAGAAACTAACGATTCGTGACCGACTGGGGCTTGTTTGCACCAATTTTCCCAGGACTGAGTATGATCGCATATGGCCCCAGTAAGTGCCACGACCCTGACCTGGTCTCCCGACGTTGCCGATCATGTGGGCAAGACTATAATCGACAAATTTTTTATGATAAACTGACGATTCGTGACTGACTGGGGCTTGTTTGCCCCAACATTCCCACGACCAAGTATGATCGCATACGGCCTTGGCAAGTGCCACCGCTCCAACCTGGTCTCCAGACAGTGCTGGTCATGTGGGCAAGACTGTAATCGGCAAGTGTTTGAAGACAAACTGATGATTCATGATCGACTAGGGCTTGTTTGCACTAAATTTCCCACGGCAGAGTATGACCGCATCTGGCCCCGATAAGTGCCAGGCCCCGACCTGGTCTCCCGACGATGCTCGTCATGGGGGCAAGACTATAATCAGTAAGTTTTCGATGAAAAATTGACGATTTATGACCGACTGGGCCTTATTTACACTATTTTCTCCACAATCGAGTATGACCGCATATGGCCCGAGCAAGTGCCATGGCCCTGACCTGGTCTCCCGACGGTGTCGATCATGGGGCAAGACTATAATTGGTAAGTTTTCGATGACAAACTGATGATTTGTGATCGAATGGGGCTTATTTCCATTGATTTTCCCACGACCGAGTATGACTGTGTATGACCACGGCAAGTGCCAAGGCCCCAACCTGGTCTCCCGACAGTGCCAATCATAGGGGCAAGACTATAATCAGTAAGTTTCGATAAGAAACTGACGATTCGTGACCGACTAGGGCTTGTTTGCACCAATTTTCCTATGATCGAATAAGACCGTATATGGCTCCGGTAAGGGCCACAGCCCCGACTTGGTCTCCCGAAGGTGCTGATCATGACGGAAAGACTATAATCGGCAAGTTTTCGATGATAAACTGATGATTTGAGACTGGCTGGGGCTTCTTTGCACAAATTTTCCCACAACCGAGTATGATCACATCTGACCTCAGCAAGTGCCACGGCCCTAAACTGGTCTCCCGTCGGTGCCGATCATAGGGGTAAACTGACGATTCATGGCCGATTGGGGATTGTTTGCACCGATTTTCCCACCACCGAGTACTATCGCATATCACCCCAGCAAGTGCCATGACCCCACCTAGTCTCCCGACGGTGTCAGACTTGGGGGCAAGACTATAATTGGTAAGTTTTTGATGAGAAATTGACGATTCATTACCGAATAGGGCTTGTTTGCACTAATTTTTTCGCGATGAAGTATGACCACATATGGCCCCAACCTGGTCTCCGGACGTTGTCGATCATATGGGCAAGATTATAATTGGCAAGTTTTCAATGAGAAACTGACGGTTCGTGACTGACTGGGGCTAGTATGCGCCAATTTTCTCATGATCGAGTATGACCGCATATCGCCCAGGCAAGTGCCACGGCCCTGACCTGGTCTCCCCACAGTGCCGATCATAGGGCCAGATTATAATCGGTAAGTTTCCGATGACAAACTGACGATTCGCGACCGACTGGGGCTTATTTGCACTGATTTTCCCATAACCGAGTATGACCGCATATGGCCCCGACAAGTGACTAGGCCCTGACCTAGTCTCCCGACGTTGTCGATCATAGGGGCAAGACTATAATCGGTAAGTTTTCGATGATAAACAGAAGATTCATGACCGACTGGGGTTTGTTTGCACCAATTTTGCCACGACTGAGTATGACCGCATATCCCCCAGGCAAGTGCCACGGCCCCGATCTTGTCTCCCGACGGTGCCGGTCATGGGAGCAAGACTATAATCGGTAAGTTTTCGATGACAAACTGATGATTTGTGACTGAATGGGGATTGTTTGCACTGATTCGTGACCGCATATGGCCCCGGTAAGTGCGACGGACTTGACCTGGTCTCCCGACAGTGTCGGTGATGACGGCAGGACTATAATCGGCAAGTCTTCGGTGACAAAATGACAATTCGTGACTAACTGGGGCATTTTTGAACCGATTTTCCCACGACTGAGTACGACTGTATATGACCGCCGCAAGTGCCATGGCCTCGACCTGGTCTCGCGACGGTGCCGGTCATGAGGGCAGGACTATAATCTGTTAGTTTTCGAAGACAAACTGACGATTCGTTACCGATTAGGGCTTCCTTGCACTAATTTTCCCACGACGGAGTATGACCGCATATGGTCGTGGCACAGATCATGGGGCTAGACTATAATCGACAAGTTTTCGATGAGAAACTGATGGTTCGTGACCGACTTGGGATTGTTTGCACTGATTTTCCCACAATCGAGTATGATCGCTTATAGCCCAAGCAAGTGCGACGGCCCCGACCTGGTTTTCCGACGGTGTTGGTCATGGGGCCAAGACTGTAATCGGCAAGTTTTCGACAACAAACTGACGGTTCGTGACTGACTAGGGCTTGTTTGCATTGATTTTCCCACGACGGAGTATGACCGCATTTCGCTGTCACAAGTGCCTCAGAATTGACATGGTCTCCCAACGTTGCCGATCATGGGGGAAAGACTATAATCGGCAAGTTTTCGATGAGAAACTGACGATTTGTGACTGACTGTGGCTCGTTTGCGCATTTTTCCCACGACCGAGTATGACCGGATCTAGCCCTGGCAATTACCACGGCCTCGACCTGGTCTCCCGACGAGGCTGATCATGGGAGCAAGACTATAATCGATAAGTTTTCAATGACAAACTGACGATTCGTGATCGATTGGGGATTATTTGCATTGATTTTCTCACGATCAAGTATGACAGCATATGGGCCCAACAAGTGCCTCGGCCCCGACCTGGTCTCCCGACGATGTCGGTCATGGGGGTAAGACTATAATCAGTAAGTTTTCAATGACAAATTGCCGATTTGTGACCGACTAGGCCTTGTTTGCATAAATTTTCCCACGACCGAGTATGACCGCATATCAGCCCAGTAAGTACCACGGCCCCGACCTGGTCTCCCGACAGTGCCGATCATGGGGGCAAGATTATAATCGTCAAGTTTTCGATAAGAAACTGACGATTTGTGGCCGACTGGGCTTGTTTGCACCAATTTTCCAACGACCGAGTATCACCGCATATCGCCCCGGTAAGTGCCACGACCCCGACCTGGTATCCCGATGGTATTGGTCATGGGGGCAAGACTATAATAAGTAGGTTTTCGATGACAAATTGACGATTCGTGACCGGATGGGCCTTGTTTGCACCAATTTTCCCACAACCTAGTATGACTGCGTACGACCCCGGCAAGTGCCACGACCTCGACCTGTTCTCCCAAGACTATAATCGGCAACTTTTCATGAGAAACTGACGGTTCGTGACTGACTGGGGCTTGTTTGTACCAATTTTCCCACGACCGAGTATGACCACATCTAGCCTCGGCAAGTACCATGGCCTCGACCTGGTCTCCCGACGGTGCTGATCATGGGGTAAGACTATAATCGGTAAGTTTTCGATGATAAACTGATGGTTCGTGGCCGACTGGGGCTTGTTTGCACAAATTTTGTCACGACCGACTATGACCACATATCGCCCCGGCAAGTGCCATGGCCCCCCGACAGTGCTAGTCATGGGGACAAGAGTATAATCGTGAAGTGTTCGAAGACAAACTAACGATTCGAGATCGACTAGGGTTTGTTTGCACTAATTTTCCCACGACGGAGTATGAACGCATATGGCCTCGACAAGTGCCTCGGCCCCGACCTGGTCTACCGACGTTGTCTATCATGGTGGCAAGACTATAATCGGCAAGTTTTCGATGAGAAACTGACGGCTCGTGAACGACTGGGGCTTGTTCGCACCAGTTTTCTCACGGCTCGTGAACAACTGGGGCTTGTGTACATCAATTTTTGCACGACCGTGTATGAACACATATCGCCTCGGCAAGTGCCACGGCCCCAACCTGTTCTACCGACGGTACCGGTCATAGGGGCAAGACTATAAACGGCAAGTTTTCGATGAGAAACTGACGATTCGTGGACAACTGGGGCTTGTTCGCACCAGTTTTCCCACGATCGAGTATGACTGCATCTGGTCCCGACCTGGTCTCCCGACGGTGCCGGTCATGGGGGCAAGACTATAATCAGCAAGTTTTCGATGACAAAGTGACGATTCGTGACCGAATGGGCCTTGTTTGCACAAATTTTTCCACGATCGAGTATGACCGCATAAGACCCAGACCTGGTCTCCCGACGGTGCCGTTCATGGGGGCAAGACTATAATCAGTAAGTTTCGATGACAAACTGACGGTTAGTTGTCGGCTGGGGTTTGTTTGCCCCGATTCTCCCACTACCGAGTATGATCGCATATCACCCTGGCAAGTGCCACGGCCCCAACTTGCTCTACCGACCGTGTCGGTCATGGGGGCAAGACTATAATCGGCAAGTTTTCGAAGAAAAACTAACGATTCATGACCGACTAGGGCTTGTTTGCACTAATTTTCCCACGATAGAGTATGACCGCATATGGCCCCGATAAGTGCCTCGGTATCGATCTGGTCTCCCGACGTTGTCGATCATGAAGGCAAGACTATAATCGGCAAGTTTTCAATGACAAACTGACAGTTTGTGACTGACTGTGGCTTGTTTGAAAAAACTTTCCCATGACCGAGTATGGCTGCATATCTCCCCGGTAAGTGCCACGGCCCCGACCTCGTCTCTCGACGGTGCGGTCGTAGGGGTAAGACTATAATGAGTAAGTTTTCGATGACAAATTGATGATTCGTGACCGATTGGGCCTTGTTTGCACAAATTTTCTCACGACCGAGTATGACCGTATACGGCCCCGATCGGTAAGTTTTCGATAACAAACTGACGGTTTGTGGCCGACTAGGGCTTGGTAGCAACAATTTTCCCACTACCGAGTATGACCGCATAGCATCCCAGCAAGTGCCACGGTGCCAACCTGGTCTCCCGACAGTGGCAGTCATAGGGGCAACACTACAATCAGTAAGTTTTTGATGAGAAATTGACAATTCGTGACCGAGTGGGCCTTGTTTACACAAATTTTCCCTCGACATAATATGACCGCATACGGCCCCTGTAAGTGCCACGGCCCCGACCTGATCTCCCGACGTTGTCGATCATGGGGGCAAGACTATAATCGTCATGTTTTCGATGAAAAACTGACGATTCGTGGCCGACTGGGGCTTGTTTACACAAATTTTCCCACAACCGAGTATGACCTCATATGACCCCGGTAAGTGCCACGGCCCCGACCTGGTCTCCTGACGGTCCCAATCATAAGGGCAAGACTATAATAGCCAAGTTTTTGATGAGAAACTAACGGTTCGTGACCGAATGGGGTTTGTTTGCACCAATTTTCCCACGACCATGTATGACCGCATATGGCCTCGGTAAGTGCCACGACCCCGACCTGGTCAACCGACAGTGTCAATCGTGGGGGCAAGACTATAATCGGCAAGTTTTCGATGACAAACTGACGGTTCGTGGCTGACTGGGGCTTGTTAGCAACAATTTTCCCACGACCGAGCGTGACCGCAAAGCACCCCGGCAAGTGCCACGGTGCCAACCTGGTCTCCCGATAGTGGCAGTCATGGGGGCAACACTACAATCAGTAAGCTTTTGATGACAAATTGACGATTCGTGACCGAGTGGGCCTTGTTTACACCAATTCTCCCTCGACCGAATATGACCGCATACGGCCCCAGCAAGTGCCACGGCCTCGACCTGATCTCCCGACGGTGCCAATCATGGGGCAAGACTATAATTGACAAGTTTTCGATGAGAAACTGACGAGTCGTGGCCGACTAGGGCTTGTTTGCATTAATTTTCCCACAACCTAGTATGACCTCATACAACCCCGGTAAGTGCCACGGCCTCAACCTGGTCTCCCGACGGTCCCAATCATAGGGGCAAGACTATAATAAGCAAGTTTTTGACAAGAAACTAACGGTTCGTGACCGATTGGGGCTTGTTTGAACAAATTTTTCCACAACTGAGTATGACCGCATATGGCCCCATTAAATGCCATGGCCCTGACCTGGTCACCCGACGGTGCCGATCATGGGGGCAAGACTATAATCGGTAAGTTTTTGATGAAAAACTGATGGTTCGTGGCCGACTAGGGCTTGTTTGCACCAATTTTCCTACGATCGAGTATGACCACGTATCACCCCGGCAAGTGCCACAGCCCCAACCTGGTCTCCCAACGGTGCCGATCATAGGGGCAAGACTATAATTGGTAAGTTTTCGATGACAAACTGACGGTTCGTGACCCACTGGGTCTTGTTTGCACAAATTCTACCACGATCGAGTATGACCGCATATCTCCCCGGCAAGTACCACGACCCCGACCTAGTCTCCCGACGGTGCTGGTCATGGGGGCAAGACTATAATCTGTAAGTTTTCGATGAGAAATTGACGATTCATGACCGATTGGGCCTTGTTTGCACTAAATTTCCCACGATTTAGTATGACCGCATATCACCCCGACAAGTGCCACAGGCCCGACCTGGTCTCCCGATGGTGTCGGTCATACGGCGAGACTATAATTGGTAAGTTTTCATTAACAAAATGATGATTCGTGATCGACTAGGGCTTGTTTCCACTGATTTTCCCACGACCGAGTGTGTCTGCGTATGACCATGGCAAGTGCCACGGCCCTGACCTCGTCTCCCGACGGTGACGATCATGGGGCAAGACTATAATCGATAAACTTTTGATGAGAAACTGACGATGCGTGATCGACTGGGGATTGTTTGCACCAATTTTTCCACGAACGATGATGACCACATATCACCCCGACAAGTGCCACGGGCTGGACCTGGTTTACCCACGGTGCCGATCATGGGACCAAGAATATAATCGGTAAGTTTTCGTTGACAAACTGATGTTTCCTTACCGACTAGGGCTTATTTGCACTGATTTTCCCACGATTGAGTACGAATGCATATGGCGCCGACAAGTGCCTTGACCCCGACCTGGTATCCCGACATTGTCGATCATGTGGGCAAGCCTATAATCAGCAAGTTTTCGATGATAAACTGACGATTCGTGATCGACTGGGGCTTGTTTGCACCAACTTTCCCAGGACTGAGTATGACCGCATAACGCCTTGGCAAGTGCCACCACCCCGACCTGGTCACCCGACGGTGCCAATCATGGGGGCAACACTATAATCGGTAAGTTTTCGATGACAAACTGACAGTTCGTGGCCGACTGGGGCTTGTGAGCAACAATTTTCCCACGACTGAGTATGACCACATAGCACCCTGACAAGTGACATGGCGCCAAAATGGTCTCTCGACAGTGGCGGTCATGGGGGCAAGAATATAATCAGTAAGTTTTCAATGACAAATTGACAATTCGTGACCGAGTGGGCATTGTTTACACCAATTTTCCCTCGACCAAGTATGACCGCATACGGTGCCGACCTGGTCTCCTGACGGTGCCGATCATGATGACAAGACTATAATCGGTAAGTTTTCGATCAGAAATTGACGGTTCGAGACCTACTGGGGCTTGTTTGCACCAATTTTTCCACGACCGAGTATGACCGCATATGGCCCCAGTAAGTGCCACGACCCCGACCTGGTCACCCGACAGTGTCGATCATGGGGGAAAGACTATAATTGGTAAGTTTTCGATGACAAACTGATGGTTCGTGGCCAACTGAGGCTTGTTAGCAACAATTTTCTCACAACCGAGTATGACCACATAGCACCCCAACAAGTGCCACGGCGCCAACCTGGTCACCCGACAGTGTCGATCATGGGGGCAAGACTATAATAGGTAAGTTTTCGATGACAAACTGATGGTTCGTGGCCGACTGGGGCTTGTTTGCACCAATTTTCCCACGATCGAGTATGACAGCATATCACACCGGCAAGCGCGATAGCCCCGACCTGGTCTCCCTACGGTTGCGGTCCTGTGGGCAAGACTATAATCAGTAAGTTTTCGATGACAAATTGACGATTTGTGACTGACTGGGCCTTGTTTTTATAAATTTTCCCACGATCGAGTATGGCCGCTTATCACCCCGGCAAGTTCCACGGGCCTAACCTGGTCTCCCGATGGTGCCGGTGATGGGGCAAGACTATAATTGGTAAGTTTTCAATGACAAACTGATGATTTGTGACCAACTGGGGCTTGTTAGCACCAATTTTCCCACGACCGAGTACGACCACATAGCACCCCGGTAAGTGCTAGGGCGCCAACCTGGTCTCCCGACGGTGGCGGTCATGGGGGCAAGACTATAATCAGTAAGTTTTCGATGACAAACTGACGATTCGTGACTGACTAGGCCTTGTTTGCACAAATTTTTCCACGAATGAGTATGATTGCATAGCAGACCGACGAGTGCCACGGGCCCAACCTGGTCTGCCGATGGTGCCAGTAATGGGGTAAGACTATAATCGGTAAGTTTTCAACGACAAGCTGACGATTCTTGATCAACTGGGGCTTGTTTGGACCTATTTTTCCACGATCGAGTATGACCATATATCGCTCCGGAGAGTGCCACGGGCCCGACCTGGTTTACCTATGACGCCGATCATGGGGCCAAGAATATAATCGGTAAGTTTTCGATGACAAACTGATGTTTCGTAACTGACTGGGGCTTATTTGCACTAATTTACCCACGATTGAGTACGATCGCACATGGCCCCGACAAGTGCGTCGACCCCGATCTGGTCTCCCGACATTGCCGATCATGGGGGCAAGACAATAGTCAGTAAGTTTTCGATGACAAACTGACAGTTCGTGGCCGATTGGGGCTTGTTGGCAACAACTTTCCCACGACCGAGTATGAACCCATAGCACCCCGGCAAGTGCCACGGCGCCAACCTGGTCTCCCGACAGTGGCGGTCATGGGGACAAGACTACAATCAGTAAGTTTTTGATGACAAATTGACGATTCGTGACCGAGTGGGCCTTGTTTACACCAATTTTCCCTCGACCAAATATGACCGCATACGGCCCCGGCAAGTGCCACAGTCCCGAATGGTCTCTCGACGGTACCGATCATGGGGGCAAGACTATAATCGGCAACTTTTCGATGAGAAATTGACGATTCGTGGCCGACTGGGGCTTGTTTGCAAAAATTTTCCCACAACTGAGTATGACCTCATACTACCACGGCAAGTGCCATGGCCCCGACCTGGTCTCCCGACGGTCCCAATCATAGGGGAAAGACTATAATAGCCAAGTTTTTGATGAGAACCTAACAGTTCGTGACTGAATGGGACTTGTTTGCACCAATTTTCCCATAACCGAGTATGACCACATATGGCCCCGATAGCTTCCACGACCTCGAACTGGTCACCCGATAGTGTCGATCATGGGGGCAAGACTATAATCGGTAAGTTTTCGGTGACAAACTGACGGTTCGTGGCCGATTGGGGCTTGTTAGCAACATTTTTCCCACCACCAAGTATGACCGCATAGCACCCCAGCAAGTGCCACGGTGCCAACCTGGTCTCCCGACAGTGGCAGTCATGGGGGCAACACTACAATCAGTAAATTTTTGATGACAAATTGACGATTCGTGATCGAGTGGGCCTTGTTTACACCAATTTTCCCTCGACCGAATATGACTGCATACGTCCCCGACAACTGCCACGGCCCTAAATTGGTCTCCCGACGGTGCCGATCATGGGGCAAAACTATAATCGGCAAGTTTTCGATGAGAAACTGACGATTCGTGGCCGACTGGGGCTTGTTTGCACAAATTTTCCCACAACCGAGTGTAACCTCATACGACCCTAGTAAGTGCCACGGCCCCGACCTAGTCTCCCAACAGTCCCAATCATAGGGGCAAGACTATAATAGGTAAGTTTTTTATGAGAAACTAACGTTTCGTGACCGACTGGGGCTTGTTTGCACCAATTTTCCCACAACCGAGTATGACCGCATATGGCACCATTAAGTGCCACGGCCCCGACCTGGTCACCCGACGGTGCCGATCATGGGGGCAAGACTATAATCGGTAAGTTTTCGATGACAAACTGATGGTTTGTGGCTGACTGGGGCTTGTTTGCACTAATTTTCCCACGATCGAGTATGACCGCATATCACCCCAGCAAGTGCCACAACCCCGACCTGGTCTCCAGACGGTGCCGATCATAGGGGCAAGACTATAATCGGGAAGTTTTCGATGACAAACTGACGGTTCGTGACCGATTGGGGCTTGTTCGCACAAATTTTACCACGATTGAGTATGACCGCATATCTCCCCGGCAAGTACCATAACCCCGACCCAGTCTCCCGACGGTGCTGGTCATGGGGGCAAGACTATAATCTGTAAGTTTTCGATGAGAAATTGACGATTCATGACTGACTGGGCCTTGTGTTCACAAATTTTCCCACGATTGAGTATGACCGCATATCACTCCGATAAGTGCCACAGGCCCGACCTGGTCTCTCGATGGTGCCGGTCATGGGGCAAGACTATAATTGGTAAGTTTTCAGTGACAAACTGATGATTCATGATCGACTAGGGCTTGTTTCCACTAATTTTCCCACGACCGAGTGTGTCTGCGTATGACCACGGCAAATGCCACGGCCTCGACCTCGTGTCCCGACGGTGCCGATCATGGGACAAGACTATAATCGATAAACTTTTGATGAGAAACTGACGATTCGTGATCGACTGGGGCTTGTTTGCACCAATTTTTCCACGAACGATAATGACCACATATCGCCCCGACAAGTGCCACGGGCCGGACTTGGTTTACCCACAGTGCCGATCATGGGGCCACGAATATAATCGGTAAATTTTCGTTGACAAACTGATGTTTCCTAACCGACTAGGGCTTATTTGCACTAATTTTCCCACGATTGAGTACGACTGCATATGGCCCCAACAAGTGCCTCGACCCTGACCTGGTATCCTGACGTTGTCGATCATGTGGGCAAGACTATAATCGACAAGTTTTTGATGATAAACTGGCGATTCGTGACCGACTAGGGCTTGTTTGCACCAACTTTCCCACGTCCGACTATGACCGCATAACGCCTTGACAAGTGCCACCGCCCCAACCTGGTCACCCAACGGTGCCGATCATGGGGGCAACACCATAATCGGTAAGTTTTCGATGACAAACTGACGGTTCGTGGCCGAATGGGGCTTGTTAGTAACAATTTTTCCACGACCGAGTATGACCGCATAGCACCCCGACAAGTGCCACGGTGCCAACCTGGTCTCCCGACAGTGGCGGTCATGGCGGCAAGACTATAATCAGTAAGTTTTCGATGACAAATTGACGATTCGTGACCGAGTGGGCCTTGTTTACACCAATTTCTCCTCGACCAAGTATGACCGCATACGGCCCCGACCTGGTCTCCTGACGGTGCCGATCATAACGGTAAGACTATAATTGGCAAGTTTTCGAAGAGAAATTGACGGTTCGAGACCAACTGGGGCTTGTTTACACCAATTTTCCCACGACCGAGTATGACCGCATATGGCCCCGGTAAGTGCCATGACCCCGACCTGGTCACCCGACAGTGTCGATCATGGGGGCAAGACTATAATCGGTAAGTTTTCGATGACAAAATAATGGTTCGTGGCCGACTGGGGCTTGTTTGCACCAATTTTCCCACGATCGAGTATGACAGCATATCACACGGGCAAGTGCAACAGCCCCGACCTAGTCTCCCGACGGTTGTGGTGATGTGGGCAACACTATAATCAGTAAGTTTTTGATGACAAATTGACGATTCGTGACTGACTAGGCCTTGTTTGCACAAATTTTCCCACGATCGAGTATGGCCGTTTATCACCCCAGCAAGTGCCACGGGCCCGACTTGGTCTACCGACGGTGGCGATCATGGGGGCAAGACTATAATCAGTAAGTTTTCGATGACAAATTGACGATTCGTGACTGACTAGGCCTTGTTTGCACAAATTTCCCCTTGATTGAGTATGATTGCATATCACCCTGACGAGTGCCACAGGCCCGACCTGGTCTGCCGATGGTGCCAGTCATAGGGTAAGACTATAATCGGTTAGTTTTCAACGACAAGCTGACGTTTCCTTATCAACTGGGGCTTGTTTGCACCTATTTTTCTACGACCGAGTATGTCCACATATCACCCCGGTAAGTGCCACGGGCCCGACCTAGTTTACCTATGATGCCGATCATAGGGCCAAGAATATGATCAGTAAATGTTCGATGACAAACTGATGTTTCGTAACCGATTGGGGCTTATTTGCACTAATTTACCCACGATTGAGTACAATCGCACATGGGCCCGACAAGTGCCTCGAGCTCGACTTGGTGTCTCGACGTTGCCGATCATGCGGGCAAGACAATAGTCAGTAAGTTTTCGATGACAAACTGACGATTTGTGGCTGTCTGGGGCTTGTTATCAAAAATTTTTCCACGACCGAGTATGACTACATAGCACCCCGACAAGTGCCACGGCGCCAACCTGGTCTCCCGATAGTGGCGTTCATGGGGGCAAGACTACAATCAGTAAGTTTTTGATGACAAATTGACGATTCGTGACCGAGTGGGCCTTGTTTACACCCATTTTCCCTCGACCGACT
>JANSVA010032349.1:0-14184 GCA_025504915.1 Erythroxylum reticulatum | reverse complement strand
TAACTCCTTGTACTCTTCTCGGGCCTTGGGGCACTCATTCCTTTCTTAGTAGACTACTCTCTATTCTTCCTCTTCCTGCTCACTTCATTTATGATATTCTCCAGCTTCTCGGCCTGGAGTGTTGCATCTACCAATTGCTGGTATTCACAGAAATTGTGGATCAAGACTTTCTCCTTGATCTCCAAATGCATTCCTCCCTCAAACTTACGGCAATTATCGTCCTCATTAGCAACAATGTTGGTTGCATACCGTGACAGCTGGGTGAGATTTAGGAACTCTCTAACCTTCTTTTGAATGTAAACCCTCGAGAAGTATTTCCTCCTAAAAGCCTCCAAAAAGTCTCTCCATGACAACACTAGAGGCATATCCTAACTGTGGAGTACTGATTCCCACCAATGGAGTGCATCCCCCTGTAATAAGCTCACTGCATAGTCTAACTTTTCCTCATCTGTGCACTTCATCTAAATCAAAACTCTCTCGATCCTTTTCAACCAGGCTTTAGCCTCTTCGAGATTTGTAGTCCCGTTGAAATCTATAGCTCCATTCTTGCAGAGCTTATCATACTACCCACTCCTCTCCACTGGAGGTGGCACTAGAACTTGTGACCCTTAGCCCATGGAAAAATTGAAAGCCTGAGCGAAGGCTTGAAAGAACCATAGGTCCATAATAGACATAGGAGGAGGAGGTGGTGGCACTTCATGTTGTACACTAGGTGCCTCAGAATTAGGAGCAGGGTGTGTACCAATATCTTGCAGGACATAGGATTCATCCATGCTCCCTTGGTGAGAACTAGCTCAAGTCATTACTCCTCGAGTTCTCCTTTGAGGTGGCATTTTTAACTCCTTCAATATAAAAACCAGTGAAAACCTTTAGTTTATGTAAAAAAAATTCAAATAATGTAAAACAACTTAAAAAACATGCAATTTGCTTACTTAAAATAATGCATATTCATATTATGCCTTAAACTACCCACCAAAAGCCTAGGATACTACTAAACCTAGTTACTCTAATACCGTAAATGTTGGACACCACACCCCTGTGAGACACGAGCCCGACATCCTAAGTGACATCTGAACGCGTATCCCACAAGGATGGTGTGTCCCCACCAAGACAAACTTTAAGATAACCTACTTCTACTATTTCCTAACAGATGATGACCTGAATCATTTTGCACCAACCTTGGGACAATTAGCATAATTTCCATTAGGGATATCAGGTTAAGATCCTATTAGGGCGATTTCAAGCAGGGCTTTGAGATCTATTACTTTGAGGAAGACCTTGAGGTCAGATTCTATCTTCTAAATAACCAAAAATGAATAAAAAAGGTAGGAGAAGGCAAAAGACAGAGGACATGTCAGCAAAACATAGAAGACGCAAAACACAGAAGAAGATGACATCATCATAGAAGAAACATAGAAGAAGATGACATCATCATAGAAGAAACAAAAAGGCAGAAGAAGCAAAACATAGAAGAAGTAAAAAGACAGAAGAAGCAAAAAAATAAGATAGCGAAAGACAAAAGAAGCGAAAAGACAGAAGAAGCAAAAGACAGAAGAAGCAAAAAACAGAAGATAGCAAAACACAGAAGAAGCGAAAAGATGGAAGAAGTAAAAGACAGAAGAAGAAAAAGATAGAAGATAGAAATAAATAGAAGAAGAAAAAAGACTGAAGAAGCAAAAGGCAAAAGAAGTAAAAGACAGAAGATAGCAAAAGACAGAAGAAGCAAAAGACAGAAGATAGCAAAACACAGAAGAAGCGAAAAGACAGAAGAAGCAAGAGATATAAGAAGCAAGAGACAGAAGAAGCAAAAGGACAGAAGAAGCAAAAGATAGAAGATAGCAAAAGACAAAAGAAGCGAAAAGACAGAAGAAGCAAAAGACAAAAGAAACAAAAGACAGAAGCTAGCAAAAAATAGAAGAAGCGAAAAGACAGAAGAAGCAAAAGACAGAAGATAGCAAAACATAGAAGAAACGAAAAGATAGAAGAAGCAAAAGATAGAAGAAGATGACATCACACAGAAGAAGATGACGTCATCACAGAAGAAGTGAAAAGGCAAAAGAAACAACTTCTCTTTTGAACATCTTCTCTTATAAGGACCCTAACTTTCAGCTCAGACGTCTAAAATTTTCATGCTAAATACCATTGGAAACGTAAAAGAGAGACCTACAACTTTACAGAAGACACATTTGCCTAAATCAACCTAGATTAATCCAAATTTTTTCCTGAAGTCAGGAAGATGATTTTTTTTGTTATAAAACTTCAAAAATTTGCAACGTATAAACTTGAGAGAATCATGAGAAAATATGCAAACATATTTCATTTGCCTAAAAAGATAAAACTTTTACAAAGCTTTAGTGGGCATTTCAAGTTAGAAATATATAATACGTCAAAATCCTAAAATACAAAGGATACATGAACCATAATTTGCTCAAAATGCAACTAAAGTCTTGCTTTACAAAACTTGCTTTAAATATAAAATAATTAGACTAGGAGTACTGCCTTAGCTCTTGACCTACTTGATATCCTGCTCATCAACTGAACGTGTGGGACGAGATTAGGGGGTGAGCTTAAAGGCCGTGGGTAACAATTTTATAATTTGTAGTAAGCAAAAATATTTGTAATTCATTTTCAATGAAGAAAAACATGTGTATGCAAATCGTGAATGCGTCACTCATATCAACTTGTCATAAGCACATAAACATATCAAATGGTTTGGATAAGTCCAAAACATGACGCACTACACATTTCCAATATAATGATCCTATGTAGTCGTAAATTCTTGAGGGAGTCCTTGAGGGAGCTCCATGCCACTAGTGGGTAGGTGGGAGAAGCCTATACTTGGGTCAACGTGCACATGACAATTCTTAAGGGACTACTAGAAACCCACATAACACATAGATTTCAAAACATTGTAAGCATGATCAAAATGGCACATTCTCTTGAAAACTTGTTTTTCACATTCTTGTTATATCTTAAAACCATTTCCAAAAGTATGGTTTCATAATCCTGTATCATTTCAAAGAATCATTTTAAAAACCATTTTTCATAAATCATCTCACAATTCAGGTATAAGCAGGTAGCAAAATCTTATAGCATTTAAAAACATTAAATGCACATGAATGAGGTAGTTGTAATATTATTTACTGTCATTTCTTGACAGAAAACTTTTCTTTCTTAATTACTAACTATAAAAGTGAAACCCACCTTGAAGTCCTTGATTATGGCTTGTTCAAATATGCCTCTCCTCTTGCTCCTCTTGTCCTTCTTGTTTCCCTTTTTAACATAAAATACAATTCCCAAATCAATAGGAATTTCCAAAGGAGAACCCAAAGAATCTAATGTAAAAGTTGATCCTAAAACACTTAAACCCATGCATTTACTAAGCTATTGAAACCCAAAACCCCTTCCAAAATCCAAAAGATTAAACATAGACTTACCTTAAATCTTCACCAAAATAATGATTTTCTTGGCTCTAATTGAATCTTTTTCCTTCCTCTTCCTTTTTCCCTTCTTGATCACTCTCAAAATCCTTCTTGAAGGTTGAGAAAAATCAATACCTAGCTCAAACCTCTCTTTTCTCTCTAAACCCACGACCCTCTCTCTACCTTCTTTCTTATTTTTTTAGCTTTCTCTCTTCTTTCCTTCCTCACCAACTCTTTTGGATTTTAAAATGCAAGACAATAAAT
The DNA here is from genome assembly GCA_025504915.1 of Erythroxylum reticulatum. Classification (NCBI taxonomy): domain Eukaryota; kingdom Viridiplantae; phylum Streptophyta; class Magnoliopsida; order Malpighiales; family Erythroxylaceae; genus Erythroxylum; species Erythroxylum reticulatum. The sequence continues at coordinate 10,498 of JANSVA010032349.1, read as the reverse complement.
TCCTCTTCCCATTTTTCCCCTTCTTCAAAGCCTTAAAACCTTCTCACTTAAGTGATCTCCCCAAAATACCCCTTATGCAACTTATCACTTTAACTCTAATTCAATTTACCTATGTACATAATCTCATTAACATTAACATGCTAATCATTTCCAACATACACTAATCTAGCAAGATCCCAAAATTAATCTAATCTTACTTATTTATGAAGAAAAAAAATTTAAGGGCCAACAAATTCCATCATATTATGCAAGAAATTATTATTTTCTTCCTTTAGTGGAACAGTTAAATATTGTTATTGGTTTTGGAACTGGTTTGTGGAAGCACTAGCCCCTCCACCTTGCTAAAATCTATTTAGACCTCTACCTTCTTCATTTCTCCAACTAAGTCAAGGATTTGCTTTCTATCCCCCTTTATAGGTGTTGCAATAGGGACCCTAATAAATAGTCGACGCCTCTTCATAAAGACTAGGGCAAACACTAGAGATGTGCATTACTGATCCACAAGTGTCGCAACTATGTGCTGTAAGATCCATAGAAGGTGGTGAATGATGCACACTCATATTTTTCAACTCTACAGTGATGAAGGATAGATGCAAAGTCACTTTACTCTCCAAGGATCGACCTTAGACTCAAGACTTTCCATTCTTCTGGAATGAATCGTTGAAGCTCCTAACTCATGCACTCCTTTAGTGTCCCTAACACTGTATTGCTAGTGATTTAGATCCATTTTCTTAACTAGATCCCATGCGTTTGTAGCTGTGAGATCAATTAGCAAACCTCCTGAAGCCGCATCCAACATGCCCTTGTCTTCACTTTTTAGTCCATCATAAAAATACTGCACTAGTTGCTCATCAGATATCTGATGGTGAGGGCATCTGGACCATAGGTTCTGAAAATGGTTCCAACAATCATATAGGGACTCATCATAGTCTTGACATGCCGAGTAAATCTCCTTCCTCATTGATGAAGTTCTGGATGCAGAGAAATACTTCTCCAAGATTGCCTTTCTCAAATTTGCCCAATTGTGGTAGGCATTCGCCACATGTCTTGGAAGGATCATATAACACTCTCTTGCTTTACCTCCAAAGATAGATGAAAGACTTTCCATAATACTTGATCAAGAGAAGCTTCCACCGGTTTCATGCTCTGACAAATCATGGACAGTGATTGTAAGTGAATGTAAGGATCTTCTCTTATCAAACCATGAAATTTGGGAAGAGAGTTAATAAGTAATCCTTTAACCTCAAAATTCACATCAAAATTAGGTCAAGAAGTAGTAAATGGATCATAATTTACATTAGAAGTAGTAGCTTCTCTAATGGCCCTTCTTCTATGATTTCCATTATTCTCACCAACTCGTTTTTGCTCCCATTACCTCCATTATCATCATTCCTAGGTGGGTTAATATTGAGGTTACGATTTTCGTCCATTATCTCACTTGCTACTTACTCACTCTCACTACTTGATAGGCTACACTCTACTGAATTCTCCTCCTCAAAGACTACCTTGCTTTTCACTTTTTCTCTATTCTCCTTTCTAATTTTTCTCAGACATCTCTCAATTTCAAGGTGGAAAGGTAGAAGTTTGGTTTTTCGGGCATGCAAAAATGGGAAATTTCAAATATGAATAAAAGAACACAGAATTGACTTACAAACACAAAGCTAATTAAAAAGGTAAGATGTGAAGGATGCAAGTGTATGGGCATATGAGTATGTAGTAAAGTATGTATGAGAGTATGTATGAACGAAAAGTTAGCCACGGAGAAGCAGAGTTTGCTGCAGTGAAGCAGTGTTTGCCGCGGTGAAAAGAACATTCACAGAGAAAACAAATGAAAAGAACAAAAATTATGCTACTATGAAATATGCGAAATGGAATCTATAAAGCTAAATTATCTAGAATGCAATATAAAAATAAAAGGCTCCTAACCTCACTTAGCATGCAAATTGACAACAGTCAACCTGGAGAAACAATTTCTTAGTTTCCTGACAACGACGCCATTTTGATTTGGACCTTATTCGTACCCTTAGAGGTCAAATCAAAAAAATAATCCAAGGATTGCAATATAGGGTGCAACCTTAGGTCGTTTCACTTAATCGAAACCCAAAATGAATGGACCTAAGTTAACCTATATGTCATGTTATGCAAGCTAATTGGGAAAAGGGGGCTTTTGATCTTTGAAAACTCTTACCAAACTAAATTGAATTGTAAAAAAAGGTTGTAAAATGTATTTTTGGATTTTTTGGGAATGGAAAATGGAAAGATTAAAACAAGTGATCAAAAGTGATAAAATCCTCTTGAAAATAAACTTTAGCCTTCCTAGTCCAAAATTGATTTTCTATAGAGTAGTGATCACTAAGCTTCAAAATGAGAAACCTTAAAGAACTCTTTAAGTCCAAGATCTTAATCAAATAGGACTCCATTACTTAAGATCCCGTTCAATGTAGCTTAGTATGTGTAGTAGAATCACCCAATGCAATAGGTCAAATGAAATCTTAATCAAGTCAATGTCAAACACAACCATGCAAGAAGAAAGAGAATCAAGAAGATCACAAATGACATATATGAGACTTTATATATTCAAAATCAAAGTTTTACATCAACCAATTTGACTACACATAATCCAACATTTGATTAAACAATAATCAAGTAGCTTAACTACAAGTTACAAATCCTAGACTTAGGCATTCATAAATCATAGCTAAACTACGGATTAAGCTACTCCCCTTTAAAGAACATTGAACTCCAGCCATTGCTACATCTTGAAGAGGAAGGAAATAACCTAGCCACATTTCGAAACTAGAAACCTCACAACTAGGAATGATCCCAAGCTAACCATGGTGGAAGATGGCGGTGAGAATGGAAGAGATAAATAGGAACTGTGGGTGTCAAGGTAGTGGAATGTATGTTATGATATGTTATAACCTGTCGGCTGCCTTTACTTAACCCAAAATAGGTTTTCTTTCAAAAAACAGGTTTTGTATTGGGTTATATAGTATGTGAAATTTCTAAAAATGGTTTAGGTTTGTGCTGATTCAAAGGTTCATCGCGGAGATCTTTAATGGTTTCGCAACAGTATAGAGCAACCACTTCTAGATATTTCTGGGACTTTGAGGCAATAAGCAAAAAGGGAGCTTTTGTAAGTAATTTAGATGGTCAATTTTGTAAGCAATTCAGTAAGTAATTTTTGATAGTTTTGCTTCAACTGTTTTGTTTTTTGGATCATTGAATGATTTGCAAAGCTATAGGAATGTGATATGCTTGAATACATGGTATGAAAGCATTGATTGATATGTGAATTAAATTTTAGACATTTATGTTTTTGAATCTGTTAAGTCCTAGTTGTGGGTAAATAGGCATGCCTAGAAGGTTTTGTATCTGCTCCTGTGACACTTCGGTGTCTAGACTTCGGTCTCTCCTGTGACACTTTGGAGTCCAAACTTTAGTCTTTAGTGTCGAGACTTTGGTCTCTCCTGTATAAGTCCCATTACCTGCTTCTATAAATAGATTAGCAGTCATCTAATTTTTTATTCTGATATATGTTTGATTCTAGCATAAACAAAATTGTGTTCTGATTCTGAAGGGTTTACACCCTCCTGAGATAATTAGTTCTATTAATTATAAAATTTGTTCTGAAATGCATTATGTCTGATTTACTGTTAAAGCAATCTTTCAATGCATGTTTATATTGTTAAAAGATTCAGTATGATGAGTTGTCACTTTATGTATAGATTGGTTATGACTCACTAAGCTATATGCTTAGCACGGTGGATTTTCCCTGTATAGGTTCAGCGCAAGGATTATAAAGACTGGGACAAGTCAACCGTAATGGCCAATGGATTCTGAGTTTGGTTTTGATAAAAATGTTTTTTTCATTTTATTTTGACTTGTTTTTAAAGTGTATAACTTTAAATTGTTGTAAGTTTGTAAAAAAAATTTTCAGACAAGTTTCAGTTTGGAATAAGTTGTATTAAATTCAGTGTAATAATGTATGTTTGTTCTGAAGTGCTTCCAATGGAAGATTTTGAACGTTATGCTTCCGCTTCGGTTTACTCTGTTCGATTCTATTATATTATGCTTGGTTTTATCTATGTGTTATGCTTGTTGTGTTCTATTATGTTCTGTGTGAGTGGCACACGCGAATCCCATCCTCCCGAGGGGGATGTTCGGGCGCCACATTTGTAGTTTCTTTGACATATAGAACTTTTGTATAAAGGATTGTAAATATTTGTTTCAATGATTACAATGTAAACTTTTTCAATGAATGAAATCAAGCGTTGAGGTTTTAAGTATTATATATTCTTTATGATTCCATTTAAGAGATTATGTTTGAATTAACATACCATTGTCATAGGATATGTACTTGAATGTCTTCTGGATGTTTAGGTATATATTCTATAGTAGTTGGATGTTACAATTTTGGTATCAGAGCATTGTTTGGCATCCATAAGGACATATAAGAATATTGAGACATGATAAATAGTGCTACTCTGTTAGTGATCATAACTATTTTTGTTATAGGTCACCTGCCACAGGAGATCAAGTTATAGAATCAGCTAACATGGAGTTTGTTATACCTGAGTTTACATAAATACCTCTGAGAATCCTAGAGAGGAAGGAAAGGAGATATGATAAGCTTCGGAAGTAGGGCCCTATAGAATTCTACGGAAGTATAGATCCTACTGAGGTAGAAACTTGGCTAGAGAGAACTGAAAGAGTGTTTGATCAGATGGATTGTCAGTCAGATGAGAGATTTAATTATGCAGTCTCACTTTTGTAAAGTCAGCATATCAGTGGTGGAAGATTGTTCCAGGTAATGCCACCAAAACTTGTAGTTTGACTCGGGAAGATTTTCTGAAGGTGTTTAAAGAGAATTACATGCCGAAGATTTATCTAGATAGAAAGATGAAAGAATTTCTAGATCTAAAACAAGGAAGTCTCTCAGTATCAGAGTATGAGATAAAATTTAATAAATTAATGGGGTATGCAACTACATTAATCCCAACTGAGGAGGACACGTGTAGGAGGTTTGAAGATGGATTAAATATAGAGATCAGAATGAGGCTAACTATTTTTGATTTGGGTAGTTTTATAAAGCTCCAAATGGACTCGAACAGAATTGAATAGTTATTAAAGGATGGCTAGGGAGAATATAGACAGGAGTCTAGATTGAAGAGACAGAGTAAATCTCAGGCTAATTTTGGTAGAAGCTTTAGTAAATGTCAGAATAGATCGTCTCGATTCTAGGCTAGATTGAGACAATCTGGTTATGACCAAGAGGTGGATTTCTTTCAGTGGTAGAGGTAGAGGACAAGTACCCTTTAGGTAGTTTCAACAGAAGCCTAATTGTGAGCACTGTGGGAAGAAGCTTGGTAGTGAGTGTTGGAGGTTATCGGGAGCTTATTTCTGATGTGGATTTGTTAAGCATCAGATTAGAGATTGTCTTGAGGCTTCGGGACCACAGTCTGGAATGATAAGAGGAATAGTGACTGAGATGATAGTCCAGTAGAGTAAAGCTATTGGATCAGTATAGAGACGAAGAGGTAGAGGCAGGACATAATTAGCAGAGCCTAGTGGCAAGACTAAGGTACGAAGTAACCAGATGCAATCTCAAGCCAGAGCCTATGCTATCACTAGATAGGAGGCACAAAACTCCCTAGATGTGGTAGCAGGTGTGTTGGATGTTTTTAATTTTGAAGCACATGCATTGGTAGATCTAAGATCTATATATTCATTCATCATACTGTATCTGGCATCTAGATTGAATTGTGAGAGAGAGATACTAAAATGTGGATTAGTTGTGCGTACTCTAGTAGGTAATACTACAATGATTGGGGAGATATGTAAGGAGTATATCATATGAATCGATCAGGCAGAGTTCGAGGATGACCTGATAATACTACAGTTGAAGTAAATAGATATTATTCTAGGCATATATTAGCTTACTGCTTGTAGAGTCATGATGAACTGTTATAAAAAGGAGATGATCATTGAATCCCCTAGCCAGCCAAGAGCAGTGTTTCGACGTATTAGTCAAGCAGTGCCAGCCAGGTTGATTTCCTCGTTGAATGCCTTGAAGTAGATCCGAAGTGGATGTGAGGCTCATTTAGCCTACGTGACTGACATCCGTACTAGGCAGATAGTTCAGGAAATTTCAATTGTTAGGGGTTTTTCTCACGTGTTTCCCAGTGAGTTACCAGAGTTAATCCCTGAAAGAGAAATAGGGTTCACAATTGACCTTATTCCAGGTACTACTTCTATATCGATCCCTCCATATAGGATGATACCTGTGGAACTAAAAGAGCTTAAGGCCCAGTTGCAAGAGTTGTTGGATAAGGGTTTCATCAGACCTAGTGTGTCACCTTAGAGCTCCAGTATTATTTGTAAAGAAGAAGGATGGGACATTGAGGCTATGTATTGATTACAGGCAATTGAATCGGGTGACAGTGAAGAATAAGTATCCTTTACCGAGGATAGTTGACTTGTTTGATCAATTACAGGAAGCTCAGGTGTTTATAAAGTTAGAATTGAGATTAGGATACCATCGGTTGAAGATAACAGAGGCTAATATACCGAAGAGTCCATTTAGAATGAGATATAGGCACTTCAAGTTTTTGGTGATGCAATTTGGGTTAACTAATGGCCCAACAATTTTTGTTGCCTTGACGAATAAGGTATTTCAACCTTATTTAGATTATTTTTTATTGTGTTTATTGATGACATTTTGGTCTATTCGAAGTGTAGAGAAGATCATTTTGAACTTCTAAGATTGGTTCTACAGATAATAAGGGAGAAGCAGTTGTATGCCAAGCTTAATAAATCTAAATTTTGTCTTGATCAAGTAGTATCCTTGGGTCATATTGTGTCTGGACAAGGCATACAGGTAGACCCGAAGAAAATAGAATCAGCGTTAAAGTGGGAAGCTCCAAAAAATGTGACTGAGATTTGGAGTTTCCTTGGTTAGTTAGTTATTACAGAAGGTTTATTGAAGGATTTTCACTAATCTCAGCCCCTTTTATAAAAACTTCTGAGGAAGAATACGCATTTTAGATGGAATGGTGATTGTTAGAAGAGTTTTGAGGAGTTTAAGCATCGGTTAACTATAGCACCAGTATTAGGTATTCCATCTAGATCTGGAGGATATGTTATGTACAGTGATGCTTCACACCAGGGTTTAGGATGTGTACTAATGTAGTATGGCAGGGTAATAGCATATACATCAAGACAGTTGAGTTCTCACGAGTTTAATTACCTAGTACATGATTTAGAACTTACTACTGTATTATTTACTTTGAAGATTTGCAGACACTACCTATATGGTGAATCTTTTTAGGTATTTACTAATCGCAAAAGTTTAAAATATTTGTTGAGTTAGAAAAAGTTGACTATGAGACGGAGGAGATGGATAGAATTATTGAAAGATTAGGATTATATAATTAAGTATCATCCTTGTAAAGCTAATGAGGTAGTTGATGCATTAAATAGCAAGTTCAATAATAGTGTGGCTCAAGTACAGTTATCAAGGTTACCAAGCCTAGTTCATTTGAGAGCGCTGAATGTTGAATTGAATTTGGGGCAGAATGAAGCATTGATAGCTACATTGAAGTTGATACCCGTATTGCATGAAAGAATCAGAAAGGCTCAGAACAGAGATCCAAAATTAGTGAAATTAATTGAGAAGTTAAAAGTGAATCTGGATTCTAAATTTGAATTGAGAGATGATACAATGTGGTTAAAGCAAAGATTATGTATGCCCGATGTTGATGATTTAAGGAAAGACATTCTAGATGATGCACATGTATGAACCTATTCTATGCATCCTGGTATGATCAAGATGTATATCACGTTGAAACAACATTTTTGGTGGCCAGGGTTGAAAAAGCAAATGGCTGAATATGTGGCTAAGTGTTTACCTTGTCAACAGATAAAAGCTGAGCACCAAGTTCCGATTAGTATATTACAGTCCTTGCCTATTCCAGAGTGGAAATGCTAGAGAATCATAATGGAATTTATTATAGGTTTACCGAGGACTCGAAGGCAACATGATGCCATTTGGGTCATTATGATTGACCAAGTCAGATCATATCTTGCCAGTGAGAGAGAATCACTCACTAGATTAGTTAGCTCGGAGATAAGTGAATGAGGTAGTGAGGTTACATAGAGTTCCATCATCCATTGTAATAGACAGGGATCCTAGATTTACCTCGAGATTTTGGGGTAGTCTAAAGATAACAATGGGTACAAAGTTGAACTTCAATGCTACATTCCATCCACAAACAGATGGACAAAGTGAGAGAATAATTAAAACTATTGAGGATATGCTAAGGACTTGTGTATTGGAGTTTCAAGGAGCACAGGATCAGTATATGGCCCTGATTGAATTTGCTTATAACAATCAGTATCACAGTAGCATTGGTATGGCACCAGATGAGGCATTTTATGGTAGGAAGTGTTGATTACCTTTATGTTAGGATCAAGAGGGTCTAAAAATTGTTGAAGGCCTAGAGTTGATTCAGGATATTGTGGATAAAGAGATATTGATCCGAGGTAGAATTGAAGCGACATAAGATATAAAAAAGAGTTATACAGATCAGTACAAGAGAGACATAGAATATCAAGTTAGAGATAAAGTATTTTTGAGAGTATTGCCTTGGCGAGGAGAGATGAGGTTTAGTGAAAAGGGCAAGTTAAATCCTAGATATATTGGTCCCTATGAGATCATTGAGAGAGTTAGACCGTTGAGAATCATTTGAGTGAGGAAGCCACATGAGAAATGGAGGAGCACATGAAAAATCAATACCCCTACCTATTTGACCTTTCAAGTAAGAATTTCGAGGACGAAATTTCTTAATAGAGGAGAATTGTGATATCCTATTTTCTAGAACATGCTTAGGGTTTAACCTTAGATTAAGTATTGCATATACATGCATAACATTAGCATTCATACATGAATTGATATTTTTACACATTACAAGTTAGCATATGCACTTAGTTGACTTATTTTGGGGTATGAAAGAAGTTAAGTGAACATGATGTGAATTGTGATTTGGTATGTCTTGAATTTTGGTATGTTTGGATTTCAATTAGTAAATTGAGATTAAATGTTATTGATTGAGAGATTTATAAATTAAATGTACTTTTGGTCTAGAAAAATTAAGTCAAGTGGTAAGAAAATTTCATATATGGAAATTAGGGTGATTAAGCCTAAAATTGGGTGACATTTGGCATAGTTAAATGAGTGACAAATGGATAAGTAATTAATTGAAAAATGGATCAATTATTGTGTGACAAGTGGACCAATAATTAGGAGACATATGGACTAATTAATTGGTGAAATATGGAAACTTAAAGTGCAGATAAATGGTAGCATATTAGGTTGATACACGGCATACATGCCTTAAGACAAATGCCTTAGCCAAATTACAACACCTAGCATCTGGTGAAAGATGTTACAAGGATAGTTCTGTAGCCTTCTCTTTTTTTTCTTCACCTTCTCCACCAAAATTGCATCCATCTTATCTTTTAATTATGGTTAAACCCGAGTTCAAATTACTACATAAAAGTTAGATTTTAATTCCTCACAAAATAGCCAAAAACTAATTCAATGTGGTCTTCATATTGCTATCCAAAATCAACCTATTTTCACGTTGAGTTTGTGATGAATCATGCATGAATGAAGGCTTCATTAATCTGAATTTGTGAGCTGAAATTGAAAGATTAAAAAGTAGGTAGCAAATCTGATCTTTATGGTATATTTATTAGTATGAGAATGATTCCTGAATTGGAATGAAATGTATGAGATGTATGATGAAATGTCCTAGAAATGTGTTGCATAAACTTGGATGTTTTATATTTGTTCTTGGTGTCTGAAAACCTTGGGATATAGATTGATTCATGGATGAATTAGGTATGAATTTGAAGTATAATGAAGGTGGATTTGTGCTAGAGAAAGATGTTAACTAGGTGTGCTTGAATTGAGAAATGACTAGGACTATATGCATAATAATGTAATAGTTTCTGGTTTGAATTTTGATACATGAAAGACAATAAGTTGTGAGCTATCAATTGAATAATTTTCAACTTGAATAGGAGAGTTTATTGATGAGGAATTGGAGCATTCAGGCTTAACAGAGGTATAACTGATGAACTATAAAGAGGCTATTTTAACATTGGTATAAAGTGTAAAAAAAAATTTCGAAATGTGAAAGAAGAATTGCTAGAATATGTTAGCTGTAATGTTTTCACTGAACATGAATCCGTATTTTATACATATCCTGAACTTTATACATCCAAATGGGATGATTTTAAGTTTATATTAAACTAGAGACATATGGATATATGTTTTGTGAAGGAATCAAATTTTAATTCTGTCTCTAAGAGTTTCAAATTTTGGTTTGAAGTTGAGTTTTAGGATTCTGTCACTGTTTGAGAATATTCTGTAGTATTTTTAGTATAACTATAGGGATAATGAACCAAATTGTATAAATTTTAGTTACTTAGA
>JANSVA010032322.1:0-14187 GCA_025504915.1 Erythroxylum reticulatum | reverse complement strand
CATTATAATTTCTAATTGCATAATAATTATTCCAGGGATTTTATCTTTATGATTAATAATTAAATAATTAAAATGCAAAAAGATAAAGAATGCCTTTTATTGAATAAAACAATTTTTATACAATTAAAAGTACAACCAAAATTGGTTGCAAGGGCATAAACCAACAGTATATGCCCAAAACTTAAATCAAAGCTTTATGTATTAAAAGTTAGCAGAAACGTTGTTGAAAGCCATTAAAGGCTTTAAAAAATCCATTGAAATAGACAAAAATTCGTTCGTTTTTTTTGGCAAATTACGGAGTTAAAACCATAACATAAATGAAATAACCAGACCTGAAACCGTGAAATAACTTAATCATAATCGTATATGCCAATAACCAAATCCAAAGAAAAGAAATGAAAGATACTCCGATTATATGGAAGATATATAATTAAACAAAAAATTCTCAATGATCTAAAATGAAAGTTTCTTTGATCCTATTTGTTGGGTTTTAATCCCTTTAAAACTAGGATCTGTTCATATCAAACCATCAAGAATTAAATAAAAATGGAAGCATACTTGAATTCATTGTGAAATCTGCACCTTCCAAATTAGAACGTAGCATTTTCTAAAGTTTTCCTTAACTCTTTGTTTTCTCTATGATGATAGGATATTAGAAGGAATTGTGAGTACATTTAATTTGAGGACCATAACTACTTTTATTAAGGTAAAACCCTAATCTAATTTCTTGTTTGGCTTATCATAAAACTATAAATTATAAACCTAGTCTCTACACATATAAAGCTCACACTTTAAATAGTTACATAAAGTCTAAAAATACCATAACCATATTAGACCACTTTAATTAATTGAGCTCAACTTTATATGATAGCCTTTATACATAATTATACACATATAAGTCCACATGTTTGATTAAAAATCCTTACATCTAGAAGAACCTACTCCTAGTTTTGAATCCTTTGCTAATCATTAAGAATTGAACGCCAGCAACTCAAAAGGCTCGAATCACACTGCTTCTATGAAGCCTCAAAACATGAATATCATAAAAAACACATTGATGATCTTTTAATTAAGTTTGGATTATCTATTCAAAATAACTCTGTTGTTTTACATAATTCCAAATAAACGACGTTATTCTGGACATTGAACATGGTTAAATTCATGAATTATAAGTTAAAAAGATGTCGTTTTGAAAATTAGATAGGATTGGATAAAGTTATTTTAGACAACGGATCTTAACTCTATGTTAATTCAGAGAAGAGTGCCTGCAAGAGAGGAACATATCATTCCAAAAGAACCTACATCTTCTAATTTTGAATCCTTTGCTAATCATTAAGGATTGACTGCAATCTGCAACTTAAAAGCTCAAATGACACTACTTCCATGAAGCCTCAAAACATGAATATCATAAAATAAACACTGCTGATCTTTTAACAACTTATTTTTGAATTCAGAATTTGTTATAACAAATTAAATATTCTTTAAAAAATATTTTAAATCATTTAATCCCTTTAACCATGTATTTATATATTAGGATTACTAGACTAAAAACATTACTAGTTGGTCTTTTGATATAAATAATTTATGAATAAATATTGTTTTTCTACATAGTTTTAATACAATTACTATTAATCCTCCTTAAGATCAATTCATTCAGAAAAGGGAGATTTTAGGACTCAATTGATAATTATAAGTCTTTTCAATAACTTATTCACATAAAGAACACATTATTTTTATGATAACACAATTGTGTTTTTTTAATCTTAAACACAATTGCTAATTATATTTTACAAGATTAAATGCAATTACGTAAATGTTTGATTAAACACATGCTAGTGATCATGGGTCCAAAGATGATATGATAGTCAATTGCTTGAGGTGCACAGCAGACGCTTCCAGTATACATACTGGATTACCTTTCAAAAATATTAGAAAAAAGATGTTAAACATATTAAGAGAGAGAAAATAAATAAATATAAAGGTTTGCAATGCGGCGAAAAATAGAAACAGTTTATTCATTAATAACCTCGTCAATCACAAATCCAATATGAGCCGTGTAGGGGCACTTCTTGCAGTAATAAGCTGCATGTTTTGGTTCCTTAAACTCTCGCAATCATCACAATAGAACTCTTCATAGCCACCTTCAGTAAACGAATCCACAAGAGTAAGAGGATGCATATGACACTAGCTCTTCACTTCTTTTGGGATTTGAAGGCATTCTAGATGGAAGTTAATTAGGCACTGCAGGCATCGGTAGAAAGACTGGTCGCAATCTTCTCCACACTTTTCGCACTCAAAGTTCTGCTCGCTACTCAAATCTCCAGCCACAAAGTAGAACAGATTGTGCTCGTGGGACTTGTGTTTAAGACTAGATGTTAGGTACTGAGCACACTTTTGATGAATGTCAACTCCACAATCATGTCAGGAATACATAATAGGGTGACCATCACGATTAGAGAGACATACATCACATGGTCTGGGATACAGTCACCAAATTGGAGGTGATGTTTTGGCTGGGATGGATGTTCTGCTCTCTGTGGTCCATCGAAGCAGGATTCATGCAGGAACACCTTGCACTGGGCACAACAATAAGCTTGATCCGAGATTCTCAAGCAACACCTAATGCAGGACGCCTTCATATTTTCTAGAAAGTTGGCAAGTTTCAGTTTATGCCTGTGACTGAAATGGAATACTGAGAATTGCTTTAGCTTCTGATGCTGATTACCGACTACGGAAGCACAATTCAGGTCAATAATGAACCTACACTGCTTGCATTCATAACAAACATCAGACCCTCTGTCACGAAAGTAGTTGCATCCGTCGCAGATAAAAGGCCCATGATTGCCGGGAGGTACAAGAGTGAGAGGCTGAGGTTTGTAAGGAGAATGCTTTATTTCAAGGGGTAACTCCGCACACTCTTTGTGGAAGCTAACTTTGCAGTGTTCACATGTGTAGCCTGAAACCTGTGTTAATATTGATTTGCACAAATAACACTAGGCGTTCATCTTTGTATTGAGACAGATCATGGCGTGGTCATTGCTTGAATTTTTAGTCTGCAATCACAGGACTCAGAGAGAGAAACAGAGTTGGTAAAGGTTGCTGGAATTTATATAAACAACATTCATTAATCTTTCAGGAAAGTAAAGTACCTCAATCCGCTTCCTGCGTTGTGGAGGTGAAGGCACAGCAAATGCTGGGTACTGTATATTAGTATTTCGATGGCTTTCATTCTGTTGCTCTATAACATTATCAGAATCAAGTTCTACATCCTGTACACGAGATCAACGTTCGTTCAATCCAAAAATGTTTATTGAAAAAAGAAAAAAGGATTGTGCTTTATAAACCTCGGAGAATGCCACACATTCGACATGAGCTTGGAAAAAACATTCTTGACGACGACAATAATAAGCATGATAATTTGGGCTCCTTTCTTTCTCACAAGCAAAGCAATAATAATGCTTTATCGACTCCTTGTAATCAAACCATGGACCCTTTAGATCAAGACGATGCATATGGCAATCGTGCTTGACGGAAGATCATCTGCCACAAAATTACTTTAGCAAGATCATCTGCCACAAAATAATCGAGATCGTGTTTATGGAAATCATGCTTCAGTGGAGATATCACTTTCAACGAGCTACTGGCACATTGAGAATGGAGGCTAAAGTCAGAGTCATGACACCAATAGACAAGTCCACTGTTTTCCCTCCTGCACGCATTACATTTTCCCTTGGAATCTTTCATAAATTGAGAATGAAGTGGGTGAGAGTGATAGGGATGTTTTATTGTCTCAGGCATTTCTGCACAGGAGTTATGTAAATGAAATTCACATTCCAGGCAACAGTAGGCTGGATTTGACATTGGGCTTCGACATAAATCGCAAACGGTTGCTGGTTTGCAATTGTAGAGACTTAGTATATGCTGGTGAGACGCGTGGTAGATCTGCGTTTTCAAGTCTCTTATATCTCTTGATCTTTGAACCACACCACTGTTAGTGATGAGAAGAGCACACTTGAAATTGAGTTTGAAGTTGTATTCTTTGCAGCTGGCACTATAACCGTCGGAAATGTCTCTGCATTCTTCACAGATAAACTTGTCATATCCTTCAAATTCGAGAGAAAGTGCGTGCTCTGGATGGAAGGGATGATGCAATTTCTGTGGAAATTCTGCACAGTTTCTGTGAAGGTAGAATTCACAATCAAAGCAACTATAGATTTCACCTGATGAGAATGGCACCCCACATCCACTTTGGCAATATTGGCAATAGCCGATCAGGTCGTTAAATTCCTTGGTGAACTTGAAAAGGAGGAGTCTTTGATCTGTATGGCTGAAATGAGAGATCTCAGCTCTTTTATCAGCCTGTGCTGGGATTTGATTCCCAGGTTTAGCTGAAAGCGCACACTTGACATCTAAATTGATCCTACACTTTTCGCAGTGATAACCAAAGCCCCTGCAGAAGTCTCTGCTTTCATGGCAGATGAAGAACATGCTACGTAGCTTCTGAAACTTGGAATGCTGAGATGCATGAGCATTAGGAGGATTGGCAAGAAGAGCAAGAGTGTGGGATGGGTGGCAAGGATGGTCTGATAGCTCAAGAGACAGCGAAGCACAGGACTTGTGCAGCCAAAAATCTTCACATGACTTAGCCCTAACTTTGTCATCCGACCTTCAAATGACTTGATTCTTGTACCAATAGATTCCTAACACATTTCTCTATCTCTCTATAAAAGTTAATAGACTTTGGTATTGATTTGAAAAAGATTGATGAGAAAAAGTTGAGAGAATTGGTTGGAAGAGCATGAATTGATTATGAACATACTTGGGCTTTTTTTAATCATATCTTTATCTATAGAGCTCCGGATGAGATGGTTCTTGTTTCAAAAATAAACTAGAGACATAGAACTCCAATAGTTCTGAAGAAGTCAATTTGTGATTTTGTCAACTGACTGGTGTGGGCATGTCACCCTTGTGGGATGCGTGTTCAGATGTCACTTAGGACGTTGGGCATGTGTCTTGCGAGGGCAAGTTACCCAACACTAGCTATACCAAAGTCTTTATTTAATAGTTTTCCAAACACTCAGTTGCATTAATCTTTAATATTATTGGCATATACCAATTTTTTAAATTGTTAGTGTTTAACATTGTTGACATAGGCCAATAGTTTTATATTAAAAGAATGACTTCTGACACCTAATGAAAAAGATTGTAGATTTATCTAATTTGCCTATGGGCTAAGTTGGTGTTTAAGATTAGGACCAAGCCTGTTAATATAATCTTGGATCCTGTTGGGTCATTAAGCTTACAAAAATAGTTGGAGATACAATTGATGTTTAGGATTAAGGGCAAGCATGTAAATCTAATTTGGCAAGTTTAATTGTCAAATTGTGTTTATATTAAAGCCTACTGTTATCTTTCTCAACAAGTAATATTATAGTCAAGTTGTGTGGCATTGATTTAAAGGATGGATGTTAACATTAGTAGAATGATTAACCTTAATAATAGTTATTATCATATGTAAAAAGGGAAGATAGGGGATCTCTTTTGTTGTAAAAACTATCACTCTTATTTTAGGTGAATTGGCAAAGTCAAAAGACGATTTGAAGTTATTAAATCGATAAGTTTAATATTACATTAGATTGCATATTAAATGAGAATGAAACTGTCACGACCTGAAACAGGCACATGACCAACACATAAGACTCCAAGTTTGAAACCTCAGATCACACGTAAGCCTACTACTAGTGACAAAATAAATTTAAACCCAAAGAACACAACAAGTCCATACAATATAATAACAATAGTGCGCAATAGAAAGAAGTTTTACAACTCATAAAATCCTGTCACTACAGACGCTACAATACAAGATATATGAAAATAAAGAAAAAAAATACAAACGTAGGTAAGCCACAGCGGACATGTCATGGGAGTCACTGCAGCGAAGTCGATATTAGCTAACCAAAAAAAAGGTTGAGGGGAATCATACCTCACTGAGTAAGTTCATATCGTCTTATAATACCCAATGTTATCTGCACAGTCATGCATGAATATCAAAATACATCCACATCATGCTATGCATTCAATCACATCAACAACACAAATAAATTATGCGGAAGAATATTTGTAGGACCCTAATCTTTAAGGGTAAGCCGTCACAACTCTAAAGCTCAAATCGTTGCGAGGAGCTATGCATCACCAATGACCCAGCCATGCTCCCCTATACTCATACAGTTGTAAGACTCTCTTAATCCAAAGGGGCTGTGAGAAGCCAAGCATCACCAACAAACCAACCCTTGCTCAAAGCTTCCAAAGTCATAAGCATCACAAATGCGGGTTTGATCTGGAGCCAAGCATCAACCAGGATCGGCCTATAAGATATCTTAATATCATAAATAGAACAACTCTTATAGTCATATCCATCGAGTGGTATGTCCTGCAGATCGTTTCTTCCCTACAATCGAACATAGCAACACATATCAAATTATTAAGTATGCAATTTATCAAGTAAACTGGAAACAACCTCTCTATAATAGAGGGGTAAGGCTGCATACTATCAGACTCCCTCATACCTTGCTTCACTATGGGACTTTGGGTATGATGATGATGATGATAAATTTATCAAATAAACATTCAGCTATTTAATGACCAATGCATGTATGCAATACCTAACCCAACGTATTCATTCAGCTAATTCAATATAAAGGCTTATACTAAGGTGAGTACACATTACTGTATATACGCATTTGCTATATGAATATATAAGTATCGATTGATCTACATATAAAGATATATATGCATATAAATGTGGTTATGCATTGCTACATGATGTCATCTATACTAGCATTGAACAATATTCATTTATTGGTCAACTACGATAACAGTAAGTCAGTATGAACTTAATTGATAACTGAACTCGTCTGTCTGAACCTTCTTCTGGGTTCTCGCTCCTACTATATCTAGTAAATCGAAAGAAAAATATCTCAATAAGTGCTAATTAGGAGTTATTGAGCTCAAATAACAATTTAGGTATCATCTGAATTACCTACGCAGTCTATTTATGAAATTTGGAAACTTCTCTTATCCAAAGTGTAAGGAAGTGGAGTTTCAATTCAGAGATTTCATATTATTTAAAGTATCTCCAATACAGGGTGTGATGAGGTTTGGAAAGAGAGGAAAATTTCTCCTATTCTCACCTAAACATTCTGTGATTTTTAATATACCTTGTAAGGTCCAATATACCTTAGAGACAATTTTCCTCTCTTTCCAAATCTCATCACACCCTTTATTGGAGATACTTTAAATAATATGAAATCTCTGACTTGAAATTCCACTTCCTTACACTTTGGATCAGCTTTAACTCTTCTGTCTACTCACAGCCGTCTCTAGCCTCTGCTTGATCAATGAGATCTTCTTTGACGTGATCTTGATTAATTATAGGCCCTCCAACTGTCTCTCTCGTACCTCCTCCCAACACATCGATAAGCTACATTTTTGTTCATACAATGCCTTGTATGGTACCATCTCAATACTAATGTGGTAGCTATTATTGTAAGCGAACTCAATCAAAGGCAACTACTAGTCCCAACTACTGCCAAAATCCATCACACACATTTTTAACATATCCTCTAAAGTCTGTATTATCCTTTCAGATTGTCTATTAGTCCGAGAATGAAATGTTATACTAAAATCCAATTTAGTGCCCAATGCCTCCTATAATTTTTTTATAATTGAGATGTGGATTACGATCTTCAGTTTGAAACTATCGATATAGGTACTCTAGGAAGCACACTATTTGATCAATATAAATTTGAGCGAGCTTGGACACCAAATAAGTAGTTTTCATGGGTAAAAAATGTGCTGATTTTGTCAATCTATTTACGATCACCTAGATTGAATCACATTGAGTTCTTTTATAAGGTAAGCCAACCATAAAATCCATTGTGATTCTCTCTCATTTCCATTTAGGAATTGGTAGTGGTTATAGCTTATTTGAGGGCTTCTAATACTTATCTTTTACTTGTTAACACGTCAAGCATTTAGAAATATATTCAGCCACATCTTTCTTCATATCGTCCTACCAATACGTATCTTTAATATTATGATACATTTTGGTGAAACCTGGATGCACATTGTATATAACATAGTGCGCTTCCTCTAGAATCTCCTCTTTTAAGTTTTCTATACTTGAACACATAACCTCTCATTCATTCTGTGGATGCCTTTTTTTATCTATTTCAAAATATGCACATCGTCCTTCTTGAATGTCATAAATAAGTTATTGAAATTTAGGATCTTGACCTTAGGCGATCCTAATCTTGTTCGATAATACTGATCGTACCCTGATGCTAGCCAGTAATATTCTTGCATTTGAAATTTGAAACTGAGTACCTTAATCCATCAAATCATACAACTCCTTGGTCAAAACTCTCCTCTCTATTACGATATGCGCCAAACTAACTAAGGATTTCCTACTTAAAGTATCTGCCACGACATTTGCCTTCCTTGGATGATACTGGATCGTATAATTGTAATCTTTTAATAATTTCATGAACCTTCTTTGCCTCAAATTTAGAACTTTCTGCTGAAATATATATTTTAGACTTTTGTGATTTGTAAAAATCTCACATGTTTCACTATACAGGTAATGTTGCCAAATCTTTAAGGCAAAGATTACAACTGTAATCCCTAAATTATGTGTAGGATAATTTTGTTCGTGTTTCTTTAGTTGCCTAGAAACATAAGCAATCAACCTACCATTTTGCATCGATACACATCCAAGGCTAACTCTTGAAGTATAACAGTACAATTGAAATCTTTCACCTTCCATTGGTAAAGTTAATATTGACTTTGCAATAGTGGCTTCCATTACGTGTTCACTGCAGCCTACCTAAGTTTGTGTACGTTCTTTCTTCATTTTTATTTATCTTGTATTTTAGCGTCTATAGTGACATGATTTTATGAGTTGTAAAACTTCTTTCTTATGCGCATTATTATTATTGTATAGTATGGAATGGTTGAGTTCTTAGGGTTTGAATTTATTTCATCACTAGTGGTAGGGCTTACGTGTGATCTGGGATTTCGAATATTAAGTCCATATGCCGATCACGTGTCCGTTTCGGGTCATGAAAAAGTTTGCATCAGAGCTTAGGTTATAGATTTAGGACCTAGGATGTTCTTTTGTTTGTCACTGGGGGTACATAGGAATCCACTTCTTTTTAAAGTAACTTCTTACAGAATATGTTCATATTCTCACTAGTGGTACTGGCCATTTTTTTTCTTTAAATTTCAGCACAAATAGAAGCACTCGATTTCTCGCTCGATTTGAAAAAGAGGGTCACGATGAAGCCTCGGATTAGAATGAGAAATCTACCCCTGTCGCTTCAGCTAGAAGACGCAGAATGGCCCGGACATGAGAGGTCCCTATCGAGGTGCCAGAGATGTCACAAGGAGTTCCTGGGACATTTATGTTTGATATGCAAGCATTCCTAACAGAGATAGAGGTTAACAATGCTATGTTTCAAGACTTGATGATGATGAAGCAGTAGCAACAGTTAGCTCCCCCAGTGGCAGTCCCAGAATAAGGGAGGTCAGATATGCAATTATCTATGACATATGCAAGGTTCGTATAATAAAGTTTGAGATGGAACTAGACCTCAAGAGGCTATTTATTTTTTGAATGAGGTGAAGATGCGAGGCAGGAGACTGCATTATGCTAATACACAGCTGGTGGGTCTAATAGAGATGTCTCTGCAAGGGATGACCAAGGATTGGTATCAAGATTATATCCTTCCATACTTGGGTACAATGACTTGGTTGCAGTTTAGAGAGAGATTTATGAATTACTTCTTCTTTACAACTCATGAAACACTTAAATCAAAGTTTCTAAACCTACACCGTGGAGATAGGACAATGGACAATTACACCATGATCTTTATTCACTTAAGTCGTTATGCCCTAGAGATTGGTTTAGATGAGTTAAGAAAGAACAATTAGTATGTGTTAGGGTTGAGACCTCTTTTCATTAGCATGACTGAGCTGTCGACAGAAGTTCTCTACCTTAGTGGATATGACCAAATAGTTAGAGAGGATTTTGGTGAAGTATGGTACCTTGTTTACAAGAGAGCAGAGTAGGAGGCACTTCGCAGGATCCTCTAGTTTTCAGCAATGATAGCAGCAACAATCAAACTTTTCGCTAAGGTTCAACCAGAATGGTAGTTTTCGACAGAAGGTTGTTCAAACTCATAGTAAGGTGAGATCTAGTTGTAGACATCTGGCAGGATTTATATTCACACCTAGTACAGGTAGTAGCAGTAGTGGGCAGAGCTTAGGGCGCAGTAGTTCAGTGTCTTTCATTTGTCAATAGTGTAGTAGAGCGCATCATGATCTATGTTACGTACCACTAGGAGCTTGCTACCAATGTGGTCAGCATGGGCATTTGATCAAAGATTACCCTATGATGCGAAAACAACAGTCCTCTTCTAGTGTGGCGCATCTTCAATTTTAACAGCCACAGGGGATCACAGTTTGGTGGTTAGCAGGGGTGAGGATTTAGAGGGAGACAATTGGAAGGTAGATCTGGAGGCTGCAGTCTGGGACAATCCTCTAGCTCTCAGCAGGTAGACTGTGGTCAAGTTAGGGCATTCACTCTCAACCCTTAAGATGCACAAACTTGCAATGCAGTGGTATCAGGTATCATTCTCGTATGTGGATTAGAAGCTCTGATTTTGATAGATTTAGGAGTGACTCATTCTTTTATGTCGCTCAACTTTGGTAAGAGGTCAGAAATAACACTGGATAGTATAGATGAATCTCTGCCAATATCTACACCTCTGATTGATGTCATAGAGGTAAATTTGATCTACTACCTGTGGAGATTAATGGTAGGAGATTGGTAGTGAATCTTATGGTATTGTCAGTTATGGACTTTGATGTAATATTATGAATGAACTAGTTACTCCATCATTATGCTACCTTGGATTGTAGAGAGAAGGAAGTGATGATTAAGATTCTAAGGGACATAAAGTTTATTTTTAAGGGGGGATAGAAAAACTACCCCTTCCAACTTAGTTTCCATAGTAGTGGCTAATAAGATACTCAAAGTGTTCCAGTAGTTTGGAAATTTTCAAATGTATTTCCTGAGGAGTTACCAGGGTTACCCCCATAGCGATAAATTGAATTTTGTATTGACGTAGTACCTGGTACAACTTTTCGATTTCTATACCACCATACAAAATGAAACCTAAAGAATTAAAGGAATTAAAGAAGCAGTTACAAGATCTATTAAATAAGGATTTTATCAGACCTAACACTTTGCCATAGGGTACACCGGTACTGTTTGTGAAGAAAAAGAATGATTCTCTCCAATTATGTATTAATTATATATAGTTAAATAAGGTGACTATCTATAGCAAGTATCCACTAGCTTAAATTGATAATTTGTTTGACCAACTTTAAGGTGCTAAGTACTTTTCTACGATTAATCTAAGATTGGAACACCATCAACTAAGGATTAGAGGAGATGATGTATCTAAGAATACCTTCAGGACTTGGTATGACAATTATGAGTTTTTAGTAATGTCTTTTGGCCTTACAAATGCTCCACTAGCTTTTATAGATTTGATGACTAAAGTATTCAAGCCATTCTTGGATATATTTGTGATTATTTTCATTGATGAAATTTTGGTGTATTTGCAGACAGATAAGGAACATGTCAAACATGTAAGATTGATATTACAAACACTTCGAGAACATCAATTATACGCCAAGTTCTTAAAATGTGAAATATGGCTTGAGAGTGTTACATTCTTAGGACACGTTGTATTTCAAGGAAGAATACAAGTAGCCCCAAAAAAGGTAGAAGCTGTGATGATTTGGGAACAACCAAGGATCGTGATAGAAGTATAGAGTTTTCTCAAGTTAGCAGGTTACTATCAAAGATTTGCCCAAAATTTTTCTAAGATAGTAAGCTCGTTAACCCGGTTGATGCAAAAAAATGTCCAATTTATTTAGTTCGATGAGGAGAGTTTTCAAATACTAAAAGAGTGTTTAACTTCAGCTCCAATATTAGCTTTACCAATGGCAAGTGGAAGATTTCAATTGTACTGTGACGCTTTGAGAGTTGGCCTTGGATGTGTATTGATGCAAGATGGTAGGGTGATTGCTTATGCTTCCAACCAACTAAAGAATCATGAACAAAATCATACTACGTATGATTTAGAAATGACAGTAGCAATCTTTACCTTAAAAATTTGGTGACATTACTTGTATGGTAAGACATGTGAGATTTTTATAGATCACCAGAGTCTAAAGTATATATTTCAATAGAAAGATCTAAATCTGAGGCAAAGAAGGTGGATGGAATTACTAAAAGATTACAACTGTACAATCCAGTATCATCTGAGGAAGCCAAATGTCGAGGCAGATGCTTTAAGTAAGAAATCCTCAAGTAGGTTGGCATATATCATAATAGGGAGGACAACTTTGACTAAGGAGTTGCATGATTTAATGAATCGAGGTACTCAGTTTCAGATTTTAGATGTAAGAATATTACTAGATAGCATTAGCATCCGGTTAGTATTATTAAAATCATTCGAAGTTAAGATCCTAAATTTTAACAACTTATTTATGACATTTAAGAAAGACAACGTGCAGATTTTGAAATAGATAAAGAAGACATCCTTAGAATGAATAGGAGATCGTGTGTTCCAGATATAGAAAACTTGAAAGAGGAGATTCTAGAAGAAGCGCACTATCTTGTATACAATGTGCATCCAAGTTGAACCAAAATGTACCATCATACTAGAGATACATATTGGTGGGATGATATAAAAAAGATGAGACTGAATATGTTTCTAAATACATGATGTGTTAACAAGTAAAAATTAAGCATCAAAAGCCCTCAGGTAAGCTACAACCACTGGCAATTCCTGAATGGAAATGGGAGATGATCGCAATGAATTTCATGGTTGGCCTACCTTATACAAGAACTCGATGTAATTCAATTTGGGTGATCATAGATAGATTGACGAAATCAACACATTTTCTACCTATGAAAACTACTTATTCGATGTCCAAGCTTGCTTAAATTTATATTGATCAGATAGTGTGCCTCCATAGAGTACCTATATCAATAGTTTTAGACCAGGATTGCAGTTCACATCTCAGTTCTGGAAAAAATTACAAGAGGCGTTGGGCACTAGATTGGATTTTAGTATGGCATTTCATCCTCAGACTGATAGATAGTCTGAAAGGACAATACAGAGTTTAGAGGATATGTTGAGGATGTGAGTGATAGATTTTAGCGGTAGTTGAGATTGACACTTGCATTTGACTGAGTTCGCTTACAATAATAGCTACCATAGTAGTATTAAGATAAAACCATACGAGGCATTGTATGGATGAAAATACAGGTCATCAATGTGTTGAAAGGAGGTAGGCGAGAGGCAGCTGGAGGGACCAGAATTAATTAAGATCATGTTAGAAAAGATTTCATTGATCAAGCAGAGGCTAGAGACGATTATTAGTAGATAAAGGAGTTACATTGATCCGAAGTGTAAGGAAGTGGAGTTTTAAGTCAAAAATTTTGTATTCCTTAAAGTATCTCCAATGAAGAGTGTGATAAGGTTTGAAAAGAGAGGAAATTTGTCTCTAAGGTTTATTGGACGTTACAAGGTAACTGAGAGGGTTGCAAATGTGACATACTGGTTGGCATTACCTGCATTATTCCATATTTCTATGATTCGCAAGTACATTCCCGACCCTTCCCATGTACTCTAACCGCAGAGCGTGGAAGTGAGCAATAATTTAACCTATGAGAGGAGTCAGTGGCTATCGTGGATTCGTAGGTGCTAAAACTTCAATCAAAACAAATTCTCATAGTTAAGGTGATGTGGAAGAATGATCGCATTGAAGAAACTACTTGAGAGACAAAGTGACAGATGAGAGAATTGTATCCATACTTCTTTCCTTAATAAACCTTATGATAAAGATCGATGACAATTTTTTTTTGTAAGGGGGAGAAAATGTAACATCTCGTATGATATATATATATATATATAAATATATATATATGTAGTGCCCCTTTACCGTAGGGTATACGCCAAGACGCCCGTAAGTCATTCCGATACATATCCTACGATAAGGGTGAGCTACAAAAAATCACTACAATACTTCACATGGCATCATAATAAT
>JANSVA010032313.1:0-14189 GCA_025504915.1 Erythroxylum reticulatum | reverse complement strand
CATTTACATGTGCAAAAGTCACTATTTACAAGTATGAGTATGCATGAACATACCAAGACAATTCTAACACTCATAACGCATTCCAAATTACTATTATACCCTTCCCATCGGTGATGGGATGCTACACTAGCTCTCACCAAGGGAGCACGAATGAATCCTACATCCCACAAGACGCTAGGAAATAGCTTGCTCCTGATTCTGAGGCACCTAGTGTGCAACATGAGGTGCCACCGCCTCCTCCTCCCATGCCTGCTATGAACTCGTGATTCTTTCAAGCCTTTTCTTAGGCTTTCACATATGCCATAGGCCAAAGGTCACAAGTGTCGATGCCAGCTTCAGTAAGTAAAAATGGACAGTATGACAAGCTCCGCAAGCATAGAGCTATGGATTTTAGTGGAATTATAAATCCAGAAGAGGCTGAAGCCTAGTTGAAGAGGACCGAGAGGGATCTGATTTAGATGAAGTGCTTGGATGAGGAGCAGCTGCATTATACAGTTAGTTTGCTCCAAGGAGATGCACTGCATTGGTGGGAGTTAGTGCCCCATAGTCAGGATATACCTCTGGTGTTGTCATGGAGAAACTTTTTGAAATCTTTTAGGAGGAAGTACTTCTCGAGGGTCTATATCTAAGAGAAGGTTAGGGAGTTCCTAAACCTCACACAGGGGGATATGAGTGTGAGTGAATATGAGATGAAGTTCACCCAGCTATCACGATATGCAGCCAACATTGTTACTAATGAGGAGGATAAGTGTCACAAGTTTAAGGGAGGACTACATTTAGGGATTAAGGAGAAAGTCTTGAACCACAATTTCTGCGAGTACTAGAAACTGGTAGATACTGCACTCTAGGCTGAGAAACTGGAGACTATAAAAAGTGAAGTGAGCAGGAAGAGGAAGAACAGGGAGCTTCTAAGAAGGGAATGAGTGCTCCAATGCTTGAGAAGAATACAAAAGGTCACCATGCTTAGAATGAAGTGGGAAGAAATGGCCCTACTAAAAGCAAGTAGGCAAGAGCAGTCACAGGTAAGCCTCAAGTGTGAGAGGCACTGGAAGGACGGGGAGGAGCAGATACACAACCCTCAATGTGAGAGTTGTGTGAAGCTTCATAAAGGTGCTTTAGGTTATATGGAGCATGCTTCTGATGCGGAGAGAAGGGACACATGATCAGGGATTGTCGCCAAGCAACTACACAAGAGGGGTCATAGTTGCAAGCCCCCAAGAGAGCAAAAATAGTAGGGACCAGGCTAATCACTGTGGGAAGCAGTTTTGGAGCTACAAAGAAGACTATTCCTCTAGGAAGGCCAAGGAGCTAGGCTCAGGAAAGGGTGTTCGCCATGACCAGAGAGGAAGCTGCAACCACCCTTAAACTTATCACGAGTATGGCTCACTTATTCAATTCTACAGTATATGCGTTGATTGATTCTGGCTCTATGCATTCATTTGTTTCTACAAGCATGACATTACATGATATTGATTTTAGGCCTTTAGGTAGCCTTTTAATTGTTAATACTCCTCTAGGGAGAAATGTGATTATAAGTCAAGTGTATAAGGATTGTAAGCTCTTCTTAAAGGGTGCTCAACTGGTAGTGGACTTACTACCCCTAGATCTAAAGGGGCTAGATGTCATACTGGGAGTGGATGTTATGGAGAAGTATCATGTGCCCTTAAGGACGTTGAGTTTGATCTAGTCAATGGTGAGAAGGTGATTTTTAGGGGGGACAGGAAAACACCTTCACTAAGAATTATTTCGGCCTTGCTAGCTGACAAAATGATGGGAAAGGGGTGTGAAGCCTTTTTGGAGCATGTTGTGGACACTGATGTGAATGAAGGGAAGTTGGAGGATTTTTCGATTGTGAGAGAGCTTCCAGATGTGTTCCTAGACGACTTACCTAGTTTGCTACCAATGAGGGAAATCAAGTTTGCAATTTACTTGATTTCTAGAATCGCACCCATTTTTATACCACCCTATAGAATGACTCCAGCGGAGCTGAAGGAACTTAATGCACAATTGGAAGAACTGCTAGAGAAGAGGTACATAAGACCGAGTTCATCACCTTAGGGAGCACCATTCCTATTTTTTAAGAAGAAAGATAGAACATGGAAAATGTGAATTGATTATCAGAGACTCAACAAGGTGACTATTAAGAACAAGTATCCTCTGCCCCAGATTGATGATCTGTTTGACTAGCTACAGGGAACAAGGGTCCAAGATTGATCTCAAGTCAGGCTATCATCAGCTCATAATCAGGGAGTCTGATGTAAACAAGACAGTCTTTAGAACACGGTATGGGCATTACGAGTGTCTAGTTATGCCTTTCGGACTGAGCAATGCTCCAACTATTTTTATAGATCTTATGAATAGAGTCTTCAAGGAATATCTAGATCAGTTTGTCATAGTGTTTATCGATGACCTTTGGTGTATTCCAAGAATGAAGGGGAATATAGGGAGCATCTCAGGATTGTGTTTCAGACATGAGGAAGAGGGAACTTTATGCTAAGTTCAGTAAGTGTGAGTTTTGGCAACACGAGGTGATATTCCTTTGGCATGTGATTTCAAAAGACAGGGTACATATTGATCTAAGGAAGGTTGAAGCTGTGGTAAATTAGCATGCACCAAATACAGTAACAGAGGTGAGGAGTTTTTTGGGTTTGGCAGGATATTATAAGCGATTCGTTTAGGGATTCTCTATGATAGCAGCTCCAATTACAAAGTTATTGAGGAAGAATCAGAAATTTATCTAGAGTGAGGAATGTCAGAAAAGCTTTGAGGAGCTCAAGCGCAGATTAACAAGTGCTCTAGTTTTGATGTTACTGACTAGAGATGAGGGTTATACAGTGTAGAGTGATGCCCCAAGAAAAGGTCTGGGTTATGTATTGATGTAGGGAAACAAGGTGATAGCTTATGCTTTACGACAACTGAAGCTTTGTGAGTTGAATTATCTGACCCATGATTTGGAATTGGTAGCAACAATTTTTGCCTTGAAGATTTGGAGACATTATGTGTATGGAGTTCAAACAAAGATTTTTACTGATCATAAAAATCTTAAATATTAGTTGAGACAGAAGGAATTAAATTTGAGACAGAGAAGATAGTAAGAGTTGCTTAAGGATTATGACCTATTAATTGAGTACCATCCAGGAAAGGTAAATGTGGTGGCAGATGCTTTGAGTAGGAAATCATCGATAGCCCATATTTAGACAGTTTATCTATAATTATTGGAAGAGATGGCTAAGCTTTAAATAGGGGGAGCCAGATTGTATTATTGCAAATTTCATAGTGAGACCGATGCTGAGGGAAAGAGTTAAAAAGTTACAAGAACAGGGCGTAGAATTGAGTAAACTTCGAGAAGAAATCCAAGATGGCAAGAAATCTGAAGTGGTAATGAGGGAGGATGGACTTACGATTATAGGAAATAAACTTTGTATCCTAAATATCGATGAAGTAAATGATGAGATACGGAATGAGGCACACAATGCGCCTTATGCCATGCAACCAGGTAGCACCAGGATGTACAGAGATCTGAGAGAGCATTTTTGGTGGAAAGGCATGAAAAGGAGCAGAGTATGCGAATAAGTGTCTAGTGTGTCAGCAAGTCAAGGCTGAACACCAGGCACCTTCGGGCAAGTTAATGCCATTGTCCATTCCTGAGTGGAATTGTCAAAGAGTGACCATAGATTTTCTGATCGGTTTGCCCAAGACCAGTGGGAAGCATAATGCCATATGGGTTATTAATGATCGGTTGATGGAGGCAGCCTATTTTCTGGAAATCAAAAAGACTGATTCTATGCATTTGGCAGCAAAGAAGTATATTGATGAGATAGTAAGAATACATGAGATTCTTGATTCTATAGTTTCTGACAGGGATCCTCGTTTCACTTCGAGATTCTAGGGGAACATACAAGAGGCTCTAGGGACCAAGTTAAATTTCAGCACAGCTTATCACCCCCAGACAAATGGTCAATCTAAAAGGGCCATTCGGACACTTGAGGGAATGCTTAGGGTTTTATGATTGATTTCAAAGGGGCTTAGGATGAGCATTTGCCATTGGTTGAGTTTGCTTATAATAATTTGTACCATTCAGGCATTTGGGCATTCTGATGGCTTCGTATGAAGCACTGTATGGAAGGAGATGTAAAACTCCAATATGCTGGGATGAAGAGGGAGAAAGGAAACTAATAGGACCAGAGTTGGTTTAGATGACCGTTGACAAGTTCAAGATAGTTAAGCAAAGACTTAAAGTGGCTTGTGATAGAATGAAAAGCTATACTAATGCACAACGGAAGGAGATGGAGTATGAAGTTGGAGAGAAAGTTTTCCTTAAGACATCTCCATGGAAAGGGGTGATGAGATTTGGTAAGAAGGGCAAGTTAAGCCCAAAATATGTGGGCCCCTATGAGATTCTTAAGAGGATTAGACAACTAGTCTATAAATTAGTGCTGCCACCGGAATTATCTCAGATTCATGATGTCTTTCATGTTTCCTTATTAAGGAGGTATAGATCGAATCCCTCCCACGTCATTCAGACCACTGAGGTTTAGTTAAGAGATGATCTGAGATACGGGAAGATTCCGGTGAAGATCATGGATACCAAGGAAAAGGTCCTTAGGAACAAGATAGTTAAGCTAGCTAAAGTCAAGTGGAGAAACCATTCCATTGAGGAGGCCACATGGGAGACCTTGGAAGCCATGAGGGAAAAGGATCCACAACTCTTCAATGACTCAGGTAATAATTTCGAGGGCGAAATTCTTTTAAGAGGGGGAGAAATGTTAGCCCCTGAATTTTTTTTATAACTAAGCATGATTAAATTGATGTTGGGGTCTCGCTAGATTTATATATGTTGGAAATAATAAGCTTGTTAATGTGGGTAAGATAATACAACATAGGTTAAGGGAATTGAAGTATTAAAGTAGTAAGAGTGTGTAAGGGCAATTTTTGCAAGTCACATAAGTTTAGAAACAATAAGCCTTTAAATGAAGGGCAAAATGGTCATTGTGAAATCATTAAAGGTATAAAAGGAGATGACGAAGGGTGGGCTTGAGTTGGAAGAAGCCAAAAACGTGATTGGAGAAAAGAAAGAAGAGTGAAGCACGAAAAAGAAAGAGAAAAAGAGGAGAGTATGCTAGGTTTTGATTTTTTGTAGTCCTAAAGAGTGTTTTTGAGGTTGTGCAAGAAGGAAAAAAGGTATACAAAGATAAGAGCTTTCTTTTGAACCAAACATCCCTTCTTTTGGTAAAGGTTTAAGGTAAGAACATTTTAATTCTTTGGATTTTGGATGGGTTTTTGTTCATGAAGCCTAGAAAATGCATGGGTTTAAGTATTCTAGGACCCATTTTATGCTTGTGTTTCTTCAAGTTTTCATTTTGAATTTCTATTGACTTTGGGACTTGTATCTTTGTTGAAGAAAATTAAGGGAGGCAAGAGGAGCAAGAAGAGAGGCACATTTGAGCAAGTTATAAGCAAGAAAATTCAAAGTGGGTTTCACTTTTAGACAACCACAAATTTGATGAGAAATGGTTTAAGTACCTCATTCATTAACTTCATGAAGGTGGAGGGGGAATTGTGAAGTCCCACGGCCATGACTAACTATTCATAAGGTCCTTCCTTTGTTTTGATTGTTGTCTTCCATTCATCGACTTCTCTCGCACGGATTTGGTGAAATCCATTTGCATGAACAAGCCTAGTGAACATTGTAGCTCTATGTAATTAATACAAACGGCGTTCAAGATGCTTCAAGAAGCACTCTCGGTGATTTCAAACTGATTCCAAATATGGAAAGTTTTCGGGTTCCAAATAAGGAAACTTCACCAAATTTGGAAAATGGAGCTAAAGCGTATAGAGATACTAAGGGAAATTATATTGACGCTGTTTAAGAAAAACTAGATCATTCAAGAGCCAATATGGAACGTTTTCCTAATATGGAAAGTTTTGTCGGTCCAATCACAAGGTCTCGAGCAAAGCATCTAAAGGAACAACTCCAAATTTATGTGCAAAAATATGTTGAAACTGGGCTGCCCAAATATGGGAAGTCCATATATAGAAATGTTTGGAGCTTAAGTATGTCTACATAATTGGGCTAACATACTAGTTTAGGTTGTTTGTGTTTTTAAGCTTGTTTTGGGTCAAATTTGGGTTTATTTGTTACAGGTTGTTTTTATATGTCTCCTTTGGGGTTAGAATAAGTGAAATGAGTTACATTTCAAGGGAGCCACGTTGGTTTTTAGTCACTTATATTTTAGACTTGGTTTAAGGGCTTAATTTAGCTTTTTAAGTGATAATACATAGACCCCTTGTTATTTTTACTAAAGCCAATTTCGAAAACTGTTAGGATTAGGTTTAATTAAGCATGTTTTAGGGTTTTTTGGCTGTCATATTCACCTCTCCATCTTATTCCCTCCAATAGCTACCTCTCTCTTAACATTGAAGATTGTCTTTTCATCTCACCCACCTTCTCCACCACGTTCTCCAGATCAGCCATGCTCTTTACTACCTTGAAGACAATTATTTCAGTTTTTAATGTTTTATCTTACATTGTAATGCCTGTAACAAGTCTATATTACGCTGTAATGTTGAACATGTTGTAATTTTGAAAATTTCATATTTGAATGAAAAGAGAGTTTGCTTTCTTTTATGTTTATGCGCAAGGTGTCTTATTGATTGTAATTGAGTTTATCTTTTGTTATCAATTTTAATTCCTATTTCTTGTGTTCTTGAGTGCTTAACTGATTGGGGTTTAAGGGGATTTTCTGAAAATTAACTTGGGTTCTTTTGATAAATGTTCTTAGGTGCAAGAACAAATCCTAATCTGATTTTGTTGTTGAGAAACTAATTCTGATTTGATTGGTAATGAGTGATAAGGGTCAATTATGGGTCTTGGGCTTCCACATCATTTGGTAATAAAGCCTTGTTTCCCATCAAGTAAGTTTTTATTCCGTATTGACTGAAAAAAACAAAAAATTCATTCTATTTGGCTTGCTTCAAAAACACAAATTCAATGTTGACACCTAATTATTTTTAATAACTGAGTATGATTAAATTGACGTTAGGGTCTCGCTAGATTTATATATGTTGTAACTAATGAGCTTGCTACTGTGGATAAGATAATATGACATAAGTTAAGGGAATTAAAGTATTAAAGTAGTAAGAGTGTGTAAGGGCAGTTTTTGCAAGTCACATAAGTTTAGAAACAATAAGGCTTTAAATGAAGAGAAAAATGGACATTATGAAATCATTAAGGGTATAAAAGGAGAAGATGAAGGGCGGGCTTGAGTTGGAAGAGGCCAAAAACGTGATTAGAGAAAAGAAATAAGAGTAAAGCATGAAAAAAAAGAGAAAAAGAAGAGAGTATGCTACATTTTGATTTTTCGTAGTCCTAAAGAGTGTTTTTGAGGTTGTGCAAGAAGGGAAAAAGGCAGAGAAAAATAAGATCTTTCTTTTGAAGCAAGCATACCTTCTTTTGGTGAAGGTTTAAGGTAAGAACATTTTAATGCTTTAGATTATGGAAGGGTTTTGGATCATAAAGCTTAGAAAATGCATGGGTTTAAGTATTCTAGGACCCATTTTATGCATGTGTTTCTTCGGGTTCTCATTTGGATTTCCTATTAGTTTTGGGACTTGTATCTTTGTTGAAGAAAATCAAGTGAGGCAAGAGGAGCAAGAAGAGAGGAACATTTGAGCAAGTTATAAGCAAGAAAATTCAAGGTGGGTTTCAGTTTTATACTTAAGAAATAAGTCATTAAAATTTCTGTCAAAAAAATGACAATAAATGACTTTCAACTACTTTTTTCATGTGCATTTATTGTTTTGTACATGTTGTAAGAATGTGCTACATGGTTGTACATGAAATGTGTTGATAATTGATGAAAAGCTTTAAAAAGGGATTTCTCTTTAAGAATATGCATGTTTATGAAAGAAAGTTTTCAAGAAGTGCCGTTTTGGGCAACAAGTTTACAAGTTATAAAATATGTGTTTCGTGGGTTCATAGTAGTCCTTCAAGAATGTCACATGCATGCTTACAAAGTATAAGCTTCTCCTGCCTGCCCTCTAGTGGCACAGTGCTCCTTCATGGACTCCCTCAAGTTTACAACTACACAGGACCATTATGTGAAAATGTGTAGTGCGTCATGTTTTTGGATCTACCCAAACCATTCTATTGTGCTTGTATGCTTATGTGATGATAATAAGTTTGATGCATTCATGCTTTCTAACTTGCGGATTTTTGGCTGAAAACCTAAGAAACAGGCATTTGACGAACTTATTGAAAAATTTTCTATGACAAGAAAAATATTTTCAAAAGTCTTGCTTATTTTTGTTATAAAATTGTTACCCACGGGCTTAAGCTCACCTCCTGATGGCCGCCATAATTTTTTTTAATGAATAATCACGATTAAATTAATTCTAAGGTTTTACTAGATTAAATTGTGTTGGAGTTAATTAACATGCTAATGTGAGTAAGATATTATGTTATAGGTTAAGGGAAACAAAGTATTAGAATGATAAGATTTCATGAGGGGAATTGTTAGAGTATCAATTAAGTTATAAAGTCTTAAAGCATTGAAAGAAGGGTAAAATGGGAAGAAGGAATTATAGGCTTGTACTTTAGAAGACAAAAATGTCGGTGAAGAAGAAGAGAAGAGAGAGAAGACGAAAAGTAAGACAGAAGGGAGAGAGAGCATCGATGATGGAGAGAAAAACTAGAGTTGAGCTAGGTTTTAATTTTACTAAGCCTTTAAGAGAGATTTTGAGAGTTATCAAGGAGGGAAAATGATAGAGGAAGATTAGAGCTCCCATTAGTGTCAAGAAATTCACTAATTGGTGAAGATTTAAGGTAAGCTTGTGTTAAATCATTTGGAGTCTTAAGAAGGTTTTGGCTCTAAAAGTGTAGAAAATGCATGGGTGTAAGTATTCTAGGATCAATTTATGCATGGGTTTCTTGAGTTTCCTATTGGAGTTCATTGAATAAGGTTTTTGTTAATATTGAAGGGATGTAAGAGGAGCAAGAGGAGAGACATCCTTGAACAAGCTTTCATGAAAGGAGATTCAAGGTTGGTTACTTTTTATAGTTGAATAATAATCCATCAACGTATCAAGAAAATGGAAATAAATGTTTTCAACTACTTCAAAAATGTACATTTATTAAGCCTTTAATGTTTTAAGAATGTGCTGCATGTTTTGCATATGAAGTTTCTTTAACATATGAAGATTATTTTTGAAACGATATCAAGCTTAAAGAAACCAAGTTTTCGAAATATGACTTTTTGGGTAATATGTTTTATATGTTATATGGGTTTATGGTGGTCCCCTAAGTTAAGTCAAGTTCACTTTGAGAAAAAGGCTTCTCCCACCCGCCCGTTAATGACATGGAGCTCCCCTATGGACTCCCTTAAGTTCACAGCTATACAAGACCCTTATGGGAATTGTGTAGTACGTTATGTTTTGGATCCACCTGAACTATTTTGATATGCTTATGTGCTCTTGTTAAATTGCCAAAGGTGAAACATACATGATTTGCAATAACGTAAATTTCTATATTAAAAAGGACTTCATAAATAGTTTTGCTTATTACAAATTATAAATTGTTACCCACGGGCTTAAGCTCAACCCCCCTTTCTCCTCCCACACATCTAGGTGATGAGCAAGATATTGAGTAGACAAGGGTCAGGGAATCACTCCAAGTTTTTGTATATTTTGTATTTGAAGCAAATTTTGTAATGAGAGGATTTAGTTACATTTTGAGCAAATCGTGAATTATGTACCTTCTATATTTTGGAACTTTAATACATTAATGTATTTACGTCTTGAAATGCCCACTAAAGCTTTGTAAGACTCTTATATTTCGATACAAATGGAATACAATTGCATTTTTTATCATGACTCTCTTTTAAATTGTACATTGCATTTTTACGTTTCCATAAGGGAAAAGTCATTTTCGGACTTCAAAGGAAGATCTAAATTAATCCAGGATAACATAGGCAAATATGTCTTCCTGAAAATTATAGGTCTCTCTTTTAGCTTTCCAACGATATATAGTATAGAATTTGTGGACTTATAGGTTGTAAGTTATGGTCCTTAGAAGGGGAGATGCTTATGCTTAGGAGTATACCTTGGTATTGTCTGTAAGCACGTTTCGTCTTAAAAAATGCATCGTCTATAATGATGTCATATCATCTGTGATATCATTCATCTTAAGAATCTATCGTCTATAAGGATGTTTTGTCTTAAGAGACGTATCATCTGTAATGACATCATATCGTTTGTGATGACGTCATTTGTCTTAAAAATGTATCGTCTATAAAGACACTTCGTCTTAAGAGATGTATCGTCTATATTAACTTCATATCGTCTGTGATGACATCATTCATCTTAAAAGAGGTATTGTTTGTAAAGACACTTCCACTTAAGAGACGTATCATTCGTAATGACATCATATCATCTGTGATGATGTCATTCATCTTAGGTTGACTTTTGCTTCATCTTAAATTGACCGTCTGTATCGTCTTAGGTTGAATTTTACTTCATCTTAAGTTGACTGTCCGTATCGTCTTAGGATGACTTTTGCTTCGTCTCAGGTTGACCATTTTGCTTTGCCTGTCTTTTGTTTCGTCTATCATTCTACTTCTTCAATCTTTTGTTTTGTCTATCATTCTGTTACGTCTGTCTTTTGTTTCGTCTTTCACTTTGCTTCGTCTATCTTTCAGCTTTGTCTGCCTCTGCCATTCATCTGTCCTTTTTGCTTCGTCTACCTTTACCATTCACCTGATGTTATCGTCTGCTCTATTTTTTGACCCTTCAGATGATAGAATCTGTCATTGAGGTCTTCATGTAAATTGTAGACCTTGAAGTCTTCTTTCAAACTGTCCTAAGATGGTATTGATCGGGTGCCATAAGATTGAGGTTTTCCCAAACAACTTTGTCCTAAAATAGAATAAAAGCGTTGTTTTGATGTTTGTCCTGGTGGGAGATCACCACCCTTGTGGGACACGCGTTTATATGTCACTTAGGATGTCTGACATGTGAACCCTGAGGGTAGGGTCCCAACACTTATGGTATCAGAGCGACTAGGTTTAAGAGTATCCTAGGCATGAAGTAGGTAGTCTAAGACCTGAAATGAACATGTATAGTTTGAAAGTGAATAATTTGCATTATTTTGAATTTTTTTAGAAGATTTGAAATTGTTTTATATGATCTAAATTATTTTACATGATTTGAAATTGTTCTGCATAAACTGAAGATTTTAAATGATTTTAAATTAAAGGAGTGGAAAATGCCACCTCGAAAAAGACTTCAAAGAGTTGTGACTCGATCTAGCTCTCACTAAGGGAGCACGGATGAATCCTATGTCCCGCAAGATGCTGGGACCCAGCGTGCTCCTAAATCTGAGGCACCTAATGTGCGACATGAAGTGCCACCGCCTCCTCTTCCTATGCTTGCTATGGACCCACAGTTCTTTCAAGCTTTTGATCAGGATTTCACATATGCCATGGGCCAAGGGTCACAAGTACCGATGCCTGCTTCAGTAGATAGAAGTGGACAGTATGATAAGCTCCACAAGTATGAAGATGTGGATTTTAGTGGAACTATAAATCCAGAAGAGGTTGAAGCCTAGTTGAAGAGGACCGAGAGGGTTGTGATTCAGATAAAGTGCTCCGATGAGGATAAGATGGATTATGTAGTTAGCTTGCTACAAAGGGACACACTTCATTAGTGAAAATTAGTGCCCCATAGTCAAGATATACCTCTGGTGTTGTCATGGAGAGACCTTTTGAAAGCTTTCAGTAGGAAGTACTTCTCGAGGGTCTATATCTAAGAGAAGGCTAGGGAATTTCTAAACCTCACACTGATGGACATAAGTGTGAGTGAGTATGAGCTAAATTTCACCCAGCTATCACGGTATGCGGCCAACATCATTGCAAATGAGGAGGACAAGTGCTGCAAGTTTGAGGGAGGTCTTCATTTGGGGATCAAGGAGAAAGTCTTGATCTATAATTTCTGTGACTATCAATAATTTGTAGATACTGCACTCCAGGATGAAAAACTGAAGAACATAAAGAATGAAGTGGGCAGAAAGAGGAAGCACAGGGAGCAATCTTCTAAAAAGGGAGTGAGAATTCCAATGCCTCAGAGGGGTACAAGAAGTCACCATACTCAGAGTGAAGTGGGAAGCAGTGGCCTTACTCAGAACAAGCAACCAAGGGTAATTTCAGTGTAAGTCTCAACAACAGGATGCAATAGTAGGGCGAAGATGAGCAGGAATATGAATCCCCATCATGAGAATTGTGGAAAGCTTCATAGAGAAGAGTGCTTCAAGTTACTTGGAGCATGATTTTGACGTGGAGAGAAGGGACATATGATTAGAGACTGTCCCTAAGTAACAAGGCAGGAGGGGTCACGGCTACAAGTCGAGAGCTGAAAAGTAGGAACCTGGCCAACCACTAAAGTGGGTAGTTCTGGAGCTGTAAAGAAGGCTATTTCTCCAGGAAGGCTAAGGGGTCAGACTCAAGCTAGGGTATTTGCTATGACTAGAGAGGAAGCTATAGCCGCACCAGAAGTTCTCATGGGTATGGCTCTATTATTTAACTCTACAGTATATTTTTAATTGATTCTGGCTCCACGCATTCATTTGTTTCTACTAGCATGAAATTACATAATGTTGATTTGGTGCCCATAGATAGCCCTTTGATTGTTAGCACTCCCTTAGGGAGAAAGGTGATAATAAGTCAAGTGTATAGGGATTGTGAATTGTTTATTGAGGGTGCTAAACTTGTAGTAGATTTGCTACTGTTAGAGATGAAAGGCCTAGATGTGATACTAGGAATGGACGTTATGGAGAAATAATATGTAAAGTTAGATTGTGGCTTTAAAGAGGTAGAGTTTGATCTTGGTAATGATGAGAAGGTGATCTTCAGAGGGGACTGAAGGACACCATCTCGCAAGGTTATTTCGGCTTTGTTAGCAGATAGAATGATGGGAAAGGATTGTGAAGCGTTCTTGGCGCATATGGTGCACACTGATGTGAATGAAGGGAAGTTGGAGGATTTTTTGATAATGAGAGAGTTTCTAGATGTTTTCCCAAAGGACTTACCTGGTTTGCCACTAGTGAGGGAAATCAAGTTTACCATCGACTTGATTCCTACAACTGCATCCGTTTCTATACCACCCTATAGAATGGCTCTAATAGAGCTTAAGGAGCTAAAGGAGCAGTTAGAAGAACTGTTAGAGAAGGGGTACATAAGGCCAAAGTCGTCACCATGGTGAGTCCCAATTCTGTTTGTTAAGAAGAAGTATAGAACGTGGTGCATGTGCATTGACTATTGGAGACTCAATAAGGTGACTATTAAGAAGAAGTATCCTCTGCCCCGAATTGATGATCCATTTAACCAACTGCAGGGAGCAAGGGTCTTCTCCAAGATTGATCTCTGGTCAGGCTATCATCAGCTCAGAATTAAAAAGTCTGCTGTAAACAAAACAGCCTTCAAATCACGGTATGGGCATTACGAATTTTTTGTTATGCCTTTTGGACTGACCAATGCTCCAGTTGCTTTTAAGGATCTTATGAATACGGTCTTCAAGGAATATCTACATCAGTTTGTCATAATGTTTATCGATGCCGTTTTGGTGTATTCCAAGAGTGAAGGGGAATATGAGGAGTGTCTTAGGATTGTGTTGCAAACATTGAGGAAGAGGGAACTTTATGCTAAATTCAGCAAGTGTGAGTTTTGGCTTCATAAGGTGATATTCCTCGGACATGTGATTTCAAAAAATGGGGTACATGTTGATCCAAGGAAGGTTGAAGCTGTGGTAAATTAGCATGAACCTAAGATAGTAAAAGAGGT
This sequence comes from Erythroxylum reticulatum, assembly GCA_025504915.1. Taxonomy (NCBI): domain Eukaryota; kingdom Viridiplantae; phylum Streptophyta; class Magnoliopsida; order Malpighiales; family Erythroxylaceae; genus Erythroxylum; species Erythroxylum reticulatum. Next base: position 360 of record JANSVA010032313.1, on the reverse strand, counting down.
GAGGACTTTTTTGGGTTTTGCAGGATATTATAGGAGATTTAATGAGAGATTCACTATGATAGCGGCTCTGATGACAAAGTTATTGAGGAAGGACCAGAGATTTATCTAGAATAAGGAATATCAGAAAAGCTTTGAGGAGCTCAAGTGTAGATTAACAAATGCTCCAGTTCTGATTTTGCCGACTAGAGATGAGGGTTATATAGTATAGAGTGATGCCTTAAGAAAAGGTCTGGGATGTGTATTAATACAGGGAGACAGGGTGATAGCTTATGCTTCACGGAAAACGAAGCCTTATGAGTTGAATTATCTAACCTATGATTTGGAATTGGCAGCAATGATTTTTGCCTTGATGATTTGGAG